>CAEGAF010104545.1:0-76764 GCA_903067075.1 Micropoecilia bifurca
AACCTGAACATCTGAAGGAATCACTCTAAGCCTGATGACCTGGTGAAGCAAGCAGTGAGGGAACAAGGTGACAGTTGGATGTTACGATACTTGGAGATGAATATCGATTTTTTTCTAGGAAATAAAATATTGATATTATTATACAGCCCTAACAATAACGTTTCAAGATTATCAGAAAACACATGACAGTTCATGTTTTTAAAGCTCTTTCTCCAGGTGAGAGGGAGATATTTCCCTAAGCCTGCGTCTGTTATTGGGGCAGAGGGCGCAGATGAGGAGGTGAACGTGATCCTGCTCCTCCTCAGCTGCAGCTCCTGCCGAGTCGTTCCATGAGGTCAGCGAGGAGCTGCAGTTGCACTACCAGGAGACAGCTGAGGGAAACTCCTGCTGCGCTGACCTCTCAAAACGCCGCTCTCGCATAATAACTGGCATTGTGCAAGAGGTCCTGTCATTCATTCAGCTCTTTCAGCATTTCCTGTTAGACACTTTCAATGAATCAAGTGTCCATTTTAAAGAAATCTAGAACGCAGATGGAAACAGAAAATCTGTGTGAAATCACTGAATGCATTTTCTGCACAAAACAATTCTTAGTTGTTCCTATTTTGAGTTGTTTTAGGACATCTTGTTGCTTTAAATCCAAATAAGCTGCTGCTGGTCCCCCAACTCCAAGTTTACATTCACACCTGAAAATGGCTGCAAATAGATGTGTTTGAAAAGCAAAAGTAAAGCCTCCTGCACAACCAACAAGACTGCAGCATCCATGCATGCATAAACCCCCCCAACCCTCTCCAAGTTAAAGAGCCACATGTCTATATTATTTTACTCAATATCAAGTTAAAATAACTATTTTACTTTGGAAGGGTAAAATATTTTGCAGAACAAAATTGTCCTGCAATTTTGTTTTTGCAGAACAAAATTTCTGCTCTGATAATGAATTTGATTAAACATCAAAATGAATTCTGCAAAGCTTCAGGATAATGTCCTGTTCACACTAAATATTTTTGAGCAAGTTGCATCAAAATAAACGTTTGCCTTTATAAAACAATAGTCAGATCAATGTAACGCACTTCCATCTCAGGACAACATGCCGCTAAGGACTCTGGGAAATATTTCCCAGTGTTTTTAAGTGCTAACCTACAAACTCTAGTTTATTCAACTCTTAATTAATAAAATGTTAGCACAACTTAGTGTTGTAAGTTTATCTTTCACAAACTCACATTTAAGTTCAAAATCTAACTTTATTTGACTTAACGAGCAGAATGTAGCAGACACAACTAAATGCTGCTTTAACGTTTTACAGTGTACAGTGCATACAGCAGTAAACGAAAAATACAGCTGACCAAACGTTCTGGAGCTCGGTTGCTAGGTAACGAGCGGAACTCTGCTGGGGTTGCTAGGCAACAGGCTCTGGCTACATCCTGTGATACTGCTCATAAGATGATAAAAAACGCTGACGTGTTTCCTTGTCGGTGCAGAAACCTCCTGTGTTTTTAAGGAAATTCTGTCAATTTTGTGGAAACATTCTACTGCGGCTGTTAAAGTCGAAGAGATGGACGTGTTTTGTGAGAACTAGCAGCCGTGGAGCTTTATGTTTGATTTTCAGTGGAGATGAGGCATCCTGAATTTGTAGCAAACCAGCAGTTTTCCAGCGGAGACTAGAGTGTGGTTTTGAGTTCTGTTCTCCAACTCTGTCATCCTTATTCTTCAGCGAAACACTGTGAAATTTAAAAAATGAAACAAGACGCACATAAAGATATTTATTTTCATCATTTTATGAGGACATTAATCATGTTTTAGTGGTGCGGTTTTTCTACAAGGAACAGTTCACATATGTTCCCTTTAATTTGAAACAGATTAAAGGAGGTTTATTCATGATGATGTGTCCCAGTTGTTCTGAAGAATCCATAATAAAACAAGATTATTTTAATAAATTGGTTCTGAATCTGCGATCCTGAGGAAAGATGAGAATCTCAAACCGGAATGTGATTTTTTTCTTTTTTTTAATTTCGTAAAAGCTAAATGAGCTGCTGTCACACTACAAGTCAGCAGTGGATGAGAGACGGACCGAGGATCTTGCAGATCTGATAAAGTCCCAAAAAAAGAGTCCTTTCCTTCCTGAGTGGAGGACTGTTTGTTTTAGAGTGATGTGCGTCTCTTCTTCTGGGTGTGGGAAGCTGCTCCTCCCAGAGTTCCTGGTTTCCTCTCGCCACCAACCAGACTGGGTGGTGTCACTCAGGCAATAAAAAACAATAAAAAAGAAAATCTAATTTCTACCTAAATTCAGTCAGCAGAGACAAAGATGTTGTGTTTTCTTTGGTTTGCAGATGGAGTTTGTGTGCCAGCAGTTGGCACTGATTTGATGCGGATCCATTTGTTCTATTAGTCCTAAAAATGATTTCTATCACTTATAATTACTTACAGATGAATCTACACTGCAAAGACAGAAAATCTTGCAAAGTATTTTTTGTCTAGTTTCCGGTGCAAAAATCTTTGTACACTTGGAACAAGACAAAACCAAATTACAAGGAGCTTTTTACTTAGATGTAGGAGTTTATTTTAAGTCAACGATTCCTTAATATTGATGTTAAAGTACCAGAATATTTCACCTATAACATGGGAAAATCATCAATGGACCATACAAAATACCTTTGTTGCATTTTTTTGCAGAAACTAATTTTTAAAAAGACTGTAGCAAGCGGTTTCTGGTTGTAAAGTCAACAACAAAAACCAGCTGACCAAATGTGCTGGAACTCTGTTGTAGTTGCTAAGACACGGGCTTGGCTTAGGTGGGGTTGCTAGGTAACGGCGCAGAGTGACTCAACAAACGGCTCGTTTTCTAGACACCAAAGACCCATGATGTTTTAATTGGATAATTTTTTAAGCGCTTCGGCTGTTTTCAGAACCAGTTGAGACCCGAATGGAAAAACAAAACGCTCAAAATGTGAATTTTTATTTTTGCATAAAACGTCCCCTTTGAGATCCATCTGTGGGTGGATTCTGTTTTCATGCAGTATGTTTGTGATCAGAGCCACAAAAACTGTTGACATGAATGTAAACTGAAATATTTCATGTTATATTGTGGCTGCATTAAATCAGAGCTGCAGAGTAAGAAGAGAGTGAGACGTTTCCTCCTCCTTCCATGAGTCTGTTATCGTAAATCTCACTGATTGATCCCCGACTGCCTCATTTTCACGTCATGACTCCAGCCGCAGCCGGAATCGGCGAGAACATCGTTCCCACAGCCTGTTTGCTCTTTGCCCGGCAGGAATGTCCACAGCTGATAAAACCCCAGACTTCATCCAAACACGTCTCCTCTGCTGCTATTCCCACTGACTGTTTGTCTTCACTGAGGAAGAAGAGGAGGAGGATGAGGGTGTAGGTGGTGGCGTTAGTCAGGGTGGTCTGCTGCACACAAATTAGTTTCTCACCAAAGATGCTCCATCAATCAAACGTTTATGATCATCTGGCTTGGTTGTGATTTCCAGATGGATGTTTCTCACTTTTTATTACTTCTCCAGCCCACAGTGACGCAGGGTGTCGTGGTTTCATCCACTTACTGACTGAAGAAACAAGGGAATTCATGTCTAGGAGTGGCTTTGGTGGAGATCGTTACCCTTTGATGATGTAATGAGGCTCATGTTTGGTTCTGTGGATGTGGAGAAAGTTTGGGACAATTTCCTCCACAGCAGTTTGTGGAGAAAAGTTACTGTGATCTTTGTACAACCAAAGCTGAGTGATCACAATCTCTGCACATTCTGCACAACATACTGGTGCAGAATGTTGGTGATGTTACACACAATCTGCTGCACAATAAAATGTCCCAGACGTTATGGCGATAAACTAAAATACTGTTGTTTGTGACCATTTTCACAAATAGTAATGACATAAATAATGCAAGAACACTTTTACTTATTTTCTGAATTATTTACTATAATAATTACAGTGACTTTTTCAACAACAAAAAGACCCACAACCTGAATATGCTATAAACAATATTGCCATATCTTTCCCAGTAGTAGACTTCTGCTTGTGTTGTTTCTCTAAATTACTTTCATTATTATTTTCCTCCAGCCTTTATTGTCTTACTCTCAGTTCTTATGGGAGGTAAAGGAAGTTTCATAAGGTTCAGTTGGGAACCAAAACTGCAACATTTCTTCCATTTTCAGCTTCTGCGGTTCTCTTTCACACTACAATGTATCCAAACTAATTGAGAAACCTGTTCCTCTCCTGTCCTGTGAGGGCGCTGCAGCGAGAACCACAGGAGGAAGAAGAAATTAGGGCAACTTCCTCCTTCAGAAATTTATACAAAATTAGAGTAGCATTGATTTTAGCGGTGGGAGGATTTCTCTTTTTTCTGTGGTCTCCTGCTAGCGCAAAGCTAGATGTTTGTTTTGGTCGTATTTACCCAGAATGCCCTGCGCTGTAGTCCTCTTCCTGCTTTTGGGGCAGTTTCTGCTCTGCTCTGCTTGGATTTTAGGCGTTTTTTTGGCCCACATCAGAGTTACTCATTCACACCTCCACAAACAAAACAGGTTTTATAGACAAACGAGAAAGAGTTTGATTTAAACGGACTAAACAAAGCTGGTGTAAATGCATTAAACTGGGACATGAGATGAAAAACAAAGTGGTTTATCGTTCAGATCTGAACTGATTCTGTGAAAGTGTTTGTCTAAAAGCTCTTTGGAAAGCTTTCCTTCACGTTTCGGTTTTATGTGTGACCTGAGTAATGGCTGAGGGGCGGAGGGTCTGTGGAAACTTCACGAGTTGTTCGGATGGAAAGGAAAAGAAGAAGTTCCCTCCCATGACATCACTCTGTCAGATGACCTCTGGGTGAATCAGACACACCTTCTTATTTCCTCCAGGGCCGTTCACATAATGCTGGTTATTTACTAATCCAGGAATGTTTGTAATAAATCACGGAAACAACAGAATGTTTAACAGCAGGATTCTCTCTTCTTTGATATCAATTTTATGATAACTGTGACATTTTGGTGCTTTAGGTGAATTCAAACTTTCTAGAAATTCCTTCATTAACTATGCCAAGTGGAGCTGTAAAACTGCCAACACCAAAGAAGAAGTAATGTAATATGTACTTCATGTTTAATTGGCTTCTGAAGCTTCACTAACATGGACAATATAACTGGTTCTTTTAACATCTGATTGGTTTTATCTCAGTGGTTTTATCTTATTTACCATCAAATAAGGCAAAACTTTTAAAATGTCACAATTAACCCTCATAATGACAAGTTTTGTCCCAGTAATTATTGCGATAAACAATATTGTTGTTTTTTAGATAATTTTCAAGTAATATAATGACATTATAATGAAAGAATGGATTCTCAAATATCATTAAACTTTACATTTTGATGAACATTTAACACTGGAACTGAAAGACATTTTAAATATCCAAAATAAAACAAACCAAACAACAGAAACAACAAATAAAATGAATGATAAAGTCTCTATAAACAAAGGGCTCCATGAGATCAAAGCACCAAACTGAAGACTTTTGTCATCCAATTTTGGTAGGAAGAGAAAAAACAATAAATTATGCAAATTGAAATTATTGAGCTTGTTTTAATTTATCATGCGATTAATTGATTTCTGTTTATTGTGACAGAAAGAGCAAAAACGAAGAACACAAACCAAACACATGAAGACAGAAAAGTTAAAGAATGTTTTCCAATATTTACTGCAGAAACATACGGATGTAATAAACTTTGAAGCATCGTGAGGCTGAAATCTTGGTGTCAGTTTTCCTTTTGTTCTTTTTCGTTCCCCTGGAGGAGAGAATCGGGGTTTGTGGCTCCAGACAAGCTCAAACTCCACAAAGATGATTCAGATGTTGTTCAGCATTCAGAGCCTCCATCTGCCAGCCAGAAAGGCTGAACGGGATTCAGTCCTGCTTCCAGGGAGAAGAGAACGGAAAGAAAAGGTTCAAAAGCTCCCAAACCTTCAGAAACATGCATCAAAGCAGTTTTACAGGTTTGCACATGTAGGTCATTTCTCTTTGAGTTTCATATGTTTTCTGTTGTTGGTTAGATTAACAAGTATCTGTTTTTGTCTCACCGCTCCTGTTAGGTTCACTATAAACAGTCACATCTGTAATCCAATGCACAGAGTTACATTTACTTAAGTATCTTTTTCTCTTGTTTTGGGATAAAAATTACTTTTAGGAATATTTTTACAATGTTGTACTTTTTACTTTATACTTTTACTTTTATTATGAAGTATTTTTACTTTTAATTGAGTAACATTTCTGGATTCTCTGAAAACTAAGAAAAAGTTCAATGTGTCTGTGTCTAGTGAATTTTTGGTTGAAAAATGTTTAAAGTGTTTTTATTTAAAAAACTGATTTTGAAAAAAATTAATTTGCCTAATTTTGTTATTTTTTGTAACATATGAATTTTTGTCATTTTGGGTCTTTAAATACAAAAAATTCAACTTTTAACTTTACATTTTACAAATTTTAAATATTACGTGATTGATAATTTGATCAGTTACTCAGTACTTTAGTTACTTTTTACCAAATACTATTTTACTTGAGTAATTTCTTGGACTGAGGTAAAAGATCTTGTTTTAAGTAAATACTTCTTGAATATAGATTAAATTACCAGATCAACTAGTTTTTATTTCCACTTATAATGTGACATCTTCCCATGTTATAAGTGAAATAATCTTTCTGAGAAACTAGATATTTGCAGTAGAATCTAGACCAAACCTACTTGGTAATACTTATTCACCTTATATGTTTTTCTTTCTCTCATGTTTTTATAATCCATTTAATAATTTTCAAAGTCATCTGCTGTAAATCTGAGACGTTTTGTCCAGTTTGGTTGGAGCCTTTGCAGAGTGAAACAAAGAGGATTTGAATTAGTGACAGTTGTCTAGTTGAAGTGGGACTCATCATTAAAAAGGGAGGAAACAGTCTGGAAGAGCTTCGTCTTCATCATGTGGTGAAACGAGGGTTTTACCAGAACCTCTGGGACTTTGAACAACCAGCCCAGCAGCCAGTCCAGGAACCTCTGGCAGCACATGAAAGGACCAGAGAAAGTCTGTGTGCTGCTCTGCTTCTCACACCTTTTGTGACCCGCAGATGTTTTAGCATTGAAGTTTACGTAACGTTTCTGGAAAATTAGAACAAAGGTCCACTGGAGCATTTGACTTTTCTCCCTCTTGGCCCGTCTTGAAGCAAAACTTAAAATGTGCATCTCATTACTCGGTTTGCAGCAGAGGTTTTTCTCTCTCTGCCTCAGACTCTTCAGTTCATAAAATCTCTGCTGCAATCCTAACAAACCAAAGGCTGGCGGGGCGGACACACCTCTCTCTCCCTGCAGGAAGGAGCTGAGCTGCTGCGTGACACGGAGGAGAGTTTAAAGACTCGGTTTGGCTCTATTTTATGGCCTCATCTGATTCTGGACTTCCTCTCGCTGGGCGGTGTCGTGTCAAATCAGTTCAGATGAGGGAAATGCAGCAGATGCTGTGAGATTGTTATAATTAAGAGCCTGACGTCACAGTTAACAAAAGCACTTCAATGCTAAAACTGAAGTAATGCACAGAAAAAAGTTTTAAAATGATAACAAGGGTCTTTTGTACTTGGTAAAAGATCATAAGTCTTTTCTCCTGCCAGCGCTGGAATAGCACTTTTGTTTTGGTTGTATTTACCCAGAATGCCCTGCTGTAGTCCAATTCCTGCTTTTGGAGCCGTTTCCGGATTCAAACAGCACCAGAGTCCATTTCAACCAAAACCAGATGTGGGTTTGTAGGCGGCCAGAGTTCACTTTGTTTGGTCAGCATCAAACAAACCGGACTTTGATAAAACAGCCATGAATGAAATCTAAGATCTGATTTAATAAACAATTAGATCATTTCAAACACTGAGAACATTTTTATTAAAAGAACCACATGTGCAAAATGGATTCTGACAGGACATTTGTTTTATTTTTTGTGTTTTTAAATCATTTTTGGGACATTTTAAAAGGGAATCTCATGTGAATTGACTTTTTTGTGGCATAATTCTTGTCCTCTTGTGTCTTGGGGTTGAATGTTATTAACCCAAACATCTACAGCAGCTGCACTGCAAAACACAAAACCTTACCAAGAATTTTTGGTTTAGTTTCTAGTGTAAATATCTTGGTAGACTTCAAATAAGAGAAAACTAATCTACAAGCAACTTTTCAGCTGGAGGCGCTTGTTTTAGTTAATAATTACTCACAAGTGTGGAAGAAATACTATTTCCATTGGTAGATTATTTCACCTATAACTTTTTAATCAGTATTGAGGAATAACAGACATAAAACAAGCTTCTATATCTCACTGAAAAGTTCATTTTAAGTTAACTTTGGTCTTAATTCAAGAGTATAAAGATATTTCCACCAGAAATTGGACAAATGGCAAATAGTTAAAATAAAAGTAAAGTAATTTTCTGCTGATTGCAGGAAGTAAAACCTGAAGTGATGCTGAATGTCTCTCAGTTGTTTATTGTTTGTGGCTCAGTTCAGTCAGAACCTTTGTCAGCCAGACCGTCGTCTGGGTTACGCTGGTCCCGCCAGCTGGTCGGGGAGCCGTCAGATCAGGTCCGTTTGACCCGCTTTATCTCCAGACTGCACAGCTGTTTCATGCCAGAGCTCAGCTCATTATGTTTAATTGTGGAGAATTTCACCAATGTGCAGTCGGCTGTGCTGCAGGCTGGAGTTTCACACGGCTGTTTGCAGATGGAGGTTCTGTGCAGCCCTGAAGTGCATTATGTATTATTTATATGCCTGGCAGAAACGTGACAGTTTCAGACCTTGCAGACTTATAAATGTAGCATAGATCTTTGTGCAGTCAGCGATTTGTTTTGTTTTGCTGATTTTATAGAGAAAAGGTTAAAAGCTGAAGACTGGTGTAGTGAACATGTGTTTTTACATTTTGTCCGTTTTCTGCTGGTCTTGTTTTAACCTTTATTCTGTCAGATTTAAACAATAGAATTACTGGTTGAAAAATAGAACCAGACTGAAACTAAATGTGAATTTTCATTCAAAAAACATGCATGAAACATACATGAATTGTTTGTAAATTTGAATCTTTGGTGAAAAGTTCATTAGCAGAATCTTCTGCATAACATCTTAGTTGTGTTTTTTATTAAAATGTGTGCAAAACTTTGTCAGCAACTGCATTTCCACTAACCATATAATTGCACAATTTGACACTTCAAAAATGAATTTGCTCAATAGAAACATACCAATTCTGGAAAAAAGAAAAACTTGTTTTTTGATTAAAAGTTTTTTGTGCAAGGATGAGATGTCATTTCTTTGGCATTTCGAAATTGGTTTTGCAAAAGTGCAAAGGAAACTTGATGAAGAACCTGCTGGCTAAAGAGAAAAAGACGTGATGGTGATGTAGCATCATGCTCTTTAATTACTCACTGCTGGAACAAATCTATTCATGTTTATTCTTATTTAATGGAAACTCTGGAATTGTGAAATGGTTATTTTTTATGACGACATTAGCAGAATATCAGCACATGGACACTTGTAATGGAAATGCAGCTAATATTCCACTGATGTCAAAAGAAAAACAATTTAGCAATTTCATTAAATAAGAAACAGGATTTGGCCCTTGAGTTTCACAGACGCTTCATCTGGTTTATCGATACAATCGAACATTTGTGATCTTAATGTGACCCAAAGTGAAAACGAGTTTGACGCCCCTGATCTGCATGTCTTCAACGTGCTTCATTAGTAAGTGGATATGTTCCGTTGTGGGGACTTTCCTCCAGATTCCCTCCTGTTTGTTGATCCTCCGGCCGGCAGCGCGGCTCTGGCTGGAATCACAACCATGTGAGGCACAAAAAGTGACGCACGCAGACCCTGCAGGAGCCCCGCGTAATGAGGCTAAAGACGCGGACGAGCAGGCGAGCAGCTGTCAAACCTCATATCACGTCTCTCCATGTTTCCAGCTTCAGCCTGGCTTCCTCTGAACCCAAGCCACCGGGCAGCAGACGCCCTCCAAGCATCGTATCCCATAAATGTGTCAGCGATGCGCGCCGGAGGGGCGGTGAGCTGCCAGAAGTGACACCGTGTGTTGTAGGATCTCCTCTGACGCAAGGAAACCTTTCAGTTGTAGTGTCTGGTGTCACTCGGCTGCATAGCAACGCAAATGCTGCCTATAAATATACTTCCCTGTCCGGCTATTTTAAAACCAATCGGGTCAAACCGAAGAGTTCAGCTTCCTTTCAGTGTTGGAGACAAAATAAAGCAAGAAACTGTAAATGAATAAACTTCTGCAAAGGGAAAGCAGTGAGTCAGCAAATAGTATTATGCAAGACATAAAGGGTTCGCTGCAAAAACACAAACTCATACTCAAACTCAAGAATTGTTCGTTTCTAGTGCAAATATTGGACAAAACGGACTCTTCAGAAAGATTTTGAAGCTTTTTAAAGTCACTAATTCCCTGATATTGACGAAAAAGTATTTGTACAATTGGCAGATTACATGGGAAACATAAAGTTTTGTTGATCTGGGGAATTTGGTTGTGGATTTTAAGAAACAGGCTTGAATTAAACACTGTTTCCATCACAGAAGAAGTGGAGGAGAATAAGGAGATGAGGGTCGATTTGTTTCTGCCATCATCTGTTGCACTGATAGCAACAAAAAAATCATTCCATAAAATTTCCAAGTAGCTATTGTTGTTATGAGACCAGATAATGGCAGAACAATGCAAGTTTTCCCTCTCAAAATCAATAAACAACACTAAGCAAGTATTTTTGATCTAGTTTCTGGTACAAACTAGTGCACTTGAAATAAGATAAAAACTAACTTACAAGTATTGTTAACTTAACTATCCTTAATATTTATGTAAAATTACAAGCAGATTATTTCACTTCTGGGAAAATGTCTTATGAGTAAAAAAAAATAAGCCAATGTAATTATCACTTTTTACCAATATTCAATTATTGTTGACTCAAAACAAACTCCTATTTGTTGAATTGTTAGCAAAACAAAACAGTTCGCATATAATCATGTGTGTGTGTGGTGTGTGTGTGTGTGCCAGTGATTACGTGTTTTTCTGTGACTAGAAAACAACCTGTAGTGTTATATTTATTATTTATTTTCCTTTTTGTTTTTTTATTGTCTTGCATATAAATTTTCATGACCTATCAAGGTTCAACTCATCGAATGGTGACATTTATGTTTGAACTGTACGATTTTACTATTTCAGGTCAATTTTATTACTATTTTCCATCAGAAAACAACCAGAAAGTAAAGAAATCTTCCATGACCACCATTATTTCTATCAGTTGTTTCTGAAGCACCATGTTGGAGAATCAGTGGCTTTATTGAAACTCGTCTTGTTATACATGCAGTAACTTCAAGAGTTTTCATAGTAGACCATGAAGAAAAGTTCAAACTTTGCTACATAAAGTTTATTATCAAAAACAATGTGGAGGATTAAAGTTCTTCAGGAGAAAATACATGAAAGGTTAAATAATTTTCTCCAGAATATCATGTACATTATTATGATTCTGGATTTCCCCATTTCCGTCCTCCATCCTGGGCAGTTTCTTCTTTTCCCACAATCCTTCCTGTTGCAATCAGCCGCCACATGCAGCAGCGTATTAATGCCGGACTTCCTCTCCCCCGCTGTGCACAGTGGTAATTCAGTTTAATTGGGATTGGTTCCTCCTGGCTGCGTTCCCAGCTGTCCAGATGCTCGTCGTCTGTTTGACAAATAAACTCCTGCCAGTGTCTTCAAAGCCTGCAGCGTCGGAGCTTTAGCAGGTGGGAAACGCTGCGATGACGCCTGATAAAACCCAGAGAGTTTGGCGGGTTCATGTGAAAATGCTCCTCCGGTTGATGACCAGGGCGGTTTGACTCTCCCGCCGCCTCTCCTTCTTCCGCTCCAGCCGCACCTTCCAGCAGACGGCGCTGGACGCCAGCAGCACCAGGCCGGCCGACAGCAGCACCAGCCCGAAGTAGGAGATGGTGGATCCGTGCGAGTTGAAGCTGTAGGCCACGGCGGTGACCACGATGCCGGCGATGAGGACCACCACGCCGAACGGGACGGTGCAGCGGTAGCAGGACAGCTCCGCGCCGCCGGTGGCGGCTGCCAGCTGGACCTCGTTCACCAGGGGGATGTTCAGTGTCGTCATGGCGACTGGCGGTTGCTCGGCGGCTTTGGGCTTCTCGGAGGTCGCTGGCGTCTTCATTGCGTCCTTGTTGAGTTCGTCTGGCATCGCAGGGTTAGGATGAACCGACGACAGTTGGCTCCTCACTGCGGCGCTTTGGGGCTCCTGGTCTGAGGAGAGACAAAGCAACCAGTAAGCAAACCAGCAGAGGTTGGGATTGATCCAAAATCAATCGAAAATATCGATCATATCAGGGCGCAAATTTATGCTTTCTGAGGTGTGTGTGGACACTGGGTGTGACTTCCTTAGCTTGGAGACCAGAATTGCAACATTTGCTACATTTTCAGCTGCTGTGATTCACTTTCACACTTTTTCACTGAGTCAAATGATCCAAACTAATTGAAAAACCAGTTCACCTCCTCGCCTGTGGGGGCGCTGCACCAAGAACCATAGAAGGAAATGACACAAAAACCTCTAAAGAGGTCACTGAGCGCAACTTTCTGCTTCACAAACTGTAACCACACCTCACCAAAAGAGCCGAGCTTCCAAGGCGAATGAATTTCAGCTCCATTAAAGTGAACTAAACAAGTCTGGTGTGAATGCAACCGCAGATCACATCATTTTCAAACAAACACAGATCAAAGTAATTTTTCTGCCTTTGTTCTGGCGCCCCAACTACCACAGCACCCATATGCAGGGGATATCATGAAATTGGTAATGGTTACTGCAGAGATTATTTGGCTAAAAAATTGGCCTGTTCTGAAGGATTCCCATTTAACTTAGTTTTGTTTTACACAATATTAGAAATATACTAAAAGATGCAAATAAGAAAATAATTTAATTAACTTTGCAAAATTAAAAAAATAAAACTGTTATTGCCTGATATAATAATAGCAATTCTTTTGTGTATGCTTGATCATTTGCAAGGATGCATCTGCAGCTAAAAAAAATACTGCATACAAATCTGTTTATATTTGGTTAATGTACAGTACATAGCAAAGGCTGCTTAATTGGAGGTTAATTTATTGTTTATTAGTATATCTTCAGGGAACACTTATTAAGTTAGATGACAATTATTTCTATAATCATGATTAATTGGATAAATCGTTTCAGCCCTGGTCAAAAGGTCAACTTTAGTTGCTCAACGCAGAAGAAACGAGACCAAAGCAGATGTTTCTGGTTTGATTTCCACATCACATTTCACAATTGGCCAGCCCACTCTGACCACCACAGGCTGCTTCAATAAACCAATGTAACCTCTTTGCACAATCCAGGCCGCCTCTCAGCCCAGTCAGGGGAGAATGACGCAGGTCCGCTCAGCCCGACTCGAGCTGAGACATTCCCTGGAGAGCGCGGGATACGGAGCGCTCGCTGAAACGCAAGAAGCTCTGAAATCACCAGCGGTTTCACAACCGTCCCCTCCTTCCTCCCGCCTGCGTGTTTCCCCAACACGAAGCCGGGATTCAGACACTGAGGGACAAACAAGTTGCTTCATCACAGCCAGATGCTGCTGGAGTTCATCTTTCTTATCGCAGAACAGTCACTGCATGTAGGAAGGTTTCCTGGAGGTTTGGTTTTTTTCACTGCTCAGGTTCAGCGTCAGTCTTTGGGTTAAAGCTGAAGTTCCTCCAGCATGTGGCTGAAATGTTTGATTTTCGTCTAAAGTAAGCGACAGATTTCTGTTTGTTAGGATTTAGCATCCCATTGAAGAGGGAGGGACACAGAGGGAACAGGAAATCAGTAATAAGGAATTTAATTTGTTCGCGAAAGTAAAACAACTCAGAACCAGAAAGTGTCACAAGACCAAGATAAGGTCAAGTGTCAGCTGTCTGAATTATTATTTTCTCATCAAATCCCCAATGTAATACCTCTTAGGCTGAACAATATGCATGACAAACAACATAATCATTTCATATCAGTCAATACAGTTAATTATTCATTTGTTTTTGTTTTAAATATCAGAAGTTTTGCCAAATTGGTGGCATGATCATTCCTGTTTTATCAACAGTTTTCAGTTCATGCTGCTGTTTTTTTTGGTATGGTGGCGAAACCTGAAACTGCTGCTGCACAAATGGCTCAACAAGTTGTTGCTAGGAAACCAAGGAATGAGTTGCTAGGTAACCAAAGAGTGAGTGAGTTGCTAGGTGAGTGAGTTAGTGAAAGGTCGAGCGACTAAAAGCCTTTTCATTGCCTACATCCCCCAGAATGCAGTGCGGTTTGGGAGCAGAGTTCAGTGAAATTATTGAGCGTTTTATCAGATCAGTCGATATTGATCATGTGTCTATTGCAATATATGTATTTTATTGATTTATCATCCAGCTCTAGTGAGACCAAATTATTTCATAGCTTAGTAAATTTGAAAGGTTTTTTGTTACGGAACATTACCGTATTTCTGCCTTTAAATTACGTCACATGCAGCAATGAATTATGGGTAATACACAGATGTAAGAACACTTCAGAGAATTGGAAATCAGAGAAGTCAGGATTTCACCATGGTAACGGCTGTAAACATTGTTAATCTTATGAAGGTTGTTTAAGCTTCACTTTCCACTTTAATTTCTTCAGTTAGAGTTGCAGATTTTACATGTAAGCTGTATAATTTTAGATTTCAGACTTTAGTTGTTTTTATTTTATTTTTTTAAATAAACATGTTTCTATCATGTCATGCTATTGTTGATGTGAGGAGCAGCCAGACTGAAACATGACATCCTGTCATGTTTATTTGTATAGCGCATTTTAGCAACAAGGCAGTTTAAAGTGATTTACATCATAAAAACATAATACAGTCTCCAATGGTGGAGACTGTAATACAGTCTCCAATGGTGGAGACTGTATTATGTAATAAACATTACCTTTTGTCAAAATTATCAAACTAATATACATCAAATATACTGATAATTCCAGTTGTTAATGAAAGGAAACTCTAAACCAGTGGGTTTTTAGCAGTGATTCAGCTGTCTCTTTAAGTGTCTCTGAATGTTCATGTCTGAACTCACACACCAATATCACTTCCTCAGACAACCGATGTATTACCTGATTAAAAACACTTTTAACATCATATTAAAAATTAGACATTTTAGCAGCTTTGATGGAAACCAGCACGTCCCATTTCTTACCGACCATCACAAGCACATGAACATTTCTTAAAATAAAACTCTGGAGGTGGGAGAAACTTAAGTGTTTCGCTGTTCGGTCTTTCAGTGGGACGAGGATCAAAACATGCGGACAAAATCAACAAATTGTTCAGCAGAAACAAAATCAACTTCCTTCCTGTTAAATGTCGTGAGGAAATGAAGTTAGTTGATCAGATAACTGAAAACTTAATTTCTAAGATTTTTTTCCACTTGTAAAATGTTGCATAGATTTATTTCTTGTTTGCTGCAATGTTGTAAACAAATGAATGTTCCTGGTGTTCTCAAGTAATTTCTAGAAATATTAAAACTGCAACAAGGTGCATTCATTGAATAGATAAGATATTAAAAACTATTTTTAATGACTGTTGGAAATTGTGTGCATAGCGGATTGTTTAAATGTCAGATCTTAAAGAGATGATACCAGTCTATGCAGGAAAACATTAAAAACTTAAGTGAAAAAGAATCTCATAAAATCCTCTGAAACTCTGCAGGCTGGTATGTTATTTTACTTATTTGAGGAACAAACAGGCGTCTTTTGCTTCTATATAGTAAAACTGCTGCTGGTGGTTAAGTTTGCTGCAGAAGTAAAAACCAAACATTTACATTTTCTTGAATACATTTGTAGAGTTAATTATTTAGTGCGATTTGTTACCATCCAAGCCAAAATCAAAGATATCAAAAAGGAAAGTTTCTGTAGATTAAATGGGGTTAAAATAATGTAGCAACGAGGGACCTGAAATGAGTTAAACCTTTATTATACCATAGATTAACTTACAAATTCATCTTCCTTTATTTACACAGCGTCAATGCGCAATAAAAGTAACTAATTAATGCGCAATTAATTGGTTTACCAAATAAATAACAAATAAATACATAAACATTCAGTAACATCTGAATAAATCCATCAAGCCAGATTATATTCACCAAATTAAATACAGAAAATAGAAATTAACTTCACTGAAGGTGGAATAAAATCATTTCAAGATTAATTAAATTTGTTGAAATTAGAAAAATTAAAAGTATCTGTTACCTCATGAGTTATTCCAACACCAAGTTTCCGAACCGCTGCAATAAAAGTCGCTTGTTTCGGAAGCAAAGTGGGTCCTAAAGTGTTCTGGCTGGTTCGGTTCGGTTCGGTTCGGGCTGCTGTCCGACTCTCCTGTAGTCCGGCGTAAAGAAGCCCGGGGCCAGAACTGCCATCCTCACCCAGGCGGACCGGGTCAAGTATCCAGGACTGCGTCAAGTTCACGGTGTTCAGGGGAAAAAGGACACTTCCTGTTGAGTTTTTCAAAATAAGATAAATCGCAAGCACATCTAAAAAAGCCAAAATGTAAAAAAAAAGAGAGAGAAAAAAAAAGATCTGATTTCGTTATATCTGTTCGATTTGTAAGTCAAACATGTTGAAATTAAATCTGATGTTTTAGGTTAGTTATTTTTTTTATCATATTAATAAAGTACAGACGTGTAAAATTACTTTGCCTTTAAGTTGTTTGGAAAAAACAACTTTTAAAAATTGAGATACATTTTTCACAAGTAATCAAATTAATTTTATGTAAATAAATATATTAAGTTTAGTGAGATTTTTGGAAACATTGTTCTGAACTGGAACTCCAAAATTCTTGCTAAATTGAGTTTCAAAAAAGAAAGAAAGTGTTGATTAAAACTGATTCAATTTAATTCAAACATATCTAAAGTATTCCCTGTTTATTTTGTTTATTTTTTTTACACCATTTCTTCCTTCCACTCAACTTTCCTTAAGTCTAGAATGCGGGACACAGATTCTTTAGCAAATATTATTATTGTTGTTATTATTAATTTATTTGTCTTTTAGTGAGTAACAAGTAAGCAGACTATCCAAAACATGGATATAAATTCTTTTTATTTACTAATTTCTTAGATTTATCTTCATTTTACTTTAGAAAAATATTACTCTGCAGTATCATTATATTGCTGTGTGTAATATGTTTATATTCACCTTGTCTAAATTACTGAATAAATTAAAAACAAAAGAAATTATAGTGCCCAGTGTTATGCAGTAACAAGTTACATTTACTGATTTATATTTACTTAAGTCATTTAAAAAAAAAAAAGATGAACATTTAGGACTGTGCTTTTAACTTTTACTTGAATCATTTTATTCTAAAGTATCTCTACTCTTACATGAGCAAAATGTCTGGATTTTCTACCGACTGAATGACAAACAAACACGTTTTAACCAATAATTC
Organism: Micropoecilia bifurca; assembly: GCA_903067075.1. Classification (NCBI taxonomy): domain Eukaryota; kingdom Metazoa; phylum Chordata; class Actinopteri; order Cyprinodontiformes; family Poeciliidae; genus Micropoecilia; species Micropoecilia bifurca. The sequence continues at coordinate 17,469 of CAEGAF010104545.1, forward strand.
ACCAGACACAAACACACACCTGTTTCATAAGTTTTATTTTGAAAGAAACTGATTTGGAAAAATGTATTTTGTCTGTTTTTTAGTTTTGTTACCTATATGAATTATTGCCATTTTGGTCCTTAAAATACCAAAACGTTCACTTAACTTAATATTTTGGTTCGTCTGTTGATGTCATTTTTAAATATGAAATGATTGATCATTTGATCAGTTACTCAGTACTAGACTTTTCACCATACAAACTTGGCGCAGAGGCGTGACCGTGTCCAATCTTTTATTTTGGTATTTCTAAGCGGAAGCTGTGAGTTTGCGTCCCGCCAGGCAGCTGGGTCAGCTGGCGGCCGCCGTCATGTCGCTGCGGTTCGGGGATGAGGATTTCCAGAGCGCCTGGCAGGAGCTGGACGAGCCGCGGCTGGACGGATGGGAACTTTTCACCGAGGCGATGGGCGTCCAGATCCACCGGCGTCACGACCGGGTAGGCAGAACCGAGCCGGTCCGGCTGAACAGAACCTCTGCAGAACCTGCAGCAGGTGTGTAATTAACGCACATGACTGTCACGGGCCTCTTGACGCGCAAATAGATTTTTATTTGATTTAGTTTAATTAATAATACTTCATCTGGGATGTCCTAGCGGCCAGAGGCGGAAGAATCCGGAACTGAGCGACAGTTTGCTGATTTACTCAGAAACCACCTCAGCAGGTTCTCTGCAGCCTTCAGGAGACCAGAACTAGAAAAGCAGGTCATGGGGAACCGAAACTAAGCATGGAAAATGAATAAACCCTTTTTTACGCTTTATACCACGATATAATGTTATTCCCTCATCAAAAACATGGCTGGAGTGTTGCTGAATGGTCCCAAGGGAACCACTCAGCTGTCCCAAACTCCTGGGTGAACCTCATGTTGGCCACTCAGCTCCTTCAGACTAGCCAGCAGTAATTAGCAAACCTCAATTAGCAATAACCTCATTATATGAGCTACTTCTCAGTGCAACACCAGTAAAAATGTTTCCAGTCCTCAAGGGCTTCTGTCCTGCAACTTTTAGATGAGCCTCTGCTGCTTCACACCTGGATAGAATAATTAGGTCATTAGCAGGACTAACTGATCTACACAAGGAGGATTTTCATTCCAGTGTTTTGTACCTGTGGCTCATCTAAAAACTGCAGGACAGCAGAGCACTGGACTTTGACCCCTGTGCTCTAAATGGTTAATAGATGCGATAACTTCCTGAAAGAGTTTCAGAAAGAGCAGGAGTTTTTAAAGAGACAGAGGCTCAATTTTAAGGCGTTAACAGGGCAGTATTATTTATTCTATAGTAAAGTTAATTAAAAACTGTTGAAGTAAATCCAACAGCTCTGCCGCTGCGGGAGAGAGAAGGAGTGAAGATACACCTTCCTTTTGCTGTTTGCAGGAAACTGGACTTTATGAGTACAAAGTTTATGGAGCGCTGGACAGCTGCGACCCAGAACTCTGTGCAGACGTCTACATGGACCTGATGTACCGGAAACAATGGGATAGTTATGTGAAAGGTAAAAAGACAAGTTCACACGCCTTTGTTATTTTAAGAATGTCTTTGGCAAACTCTGATTTTTGTTTTGGGTTTCATGCACATCTGCAGCACCAAGCAGGTAACATGTTCGCTGCAGCAGGTAGAGGCCGGTTCCATCCGAAAACGAAGGACTGGTCCAGTGTGGATGTAGTTTGGTTGAGCTGCAGACCAGCGATGAGGCAAAGCGGTTAAAACAGGCAGAAACACATCAGATATTGAGGCTGGGTCAGGTGTTTTAGTTATCAATTATTCTGATGATTATTCAGCTAAAAAAATAGCTGCATTCTGCAGATTTTTCATAATGTAGGAATAGACCATCCACTTTTTCACTTCCGATAACTGTATCGATATCTGAGGTTTAGTATTGACTGATACTGATCCAATACAGAAATAGAGTCTGAATTGACTTAAAACATGCGGGGGGGTTTTAAAACACAGACATGAATTAACTGAATGTCAAATCTATCTGATAACTCCAGTACAGCTCATTTAAATACACCAGTAACTTCACAGGCTTGGTCAAATATGGAGTGATACAGATGGTAAAACAGGATCTGTGGATTTCTAATTAGAAATGCATCAAAGGTTGCAAATAAACAATGCAATAACATAATTTGTTGATTAATTTTTGCATTAATGACTAATAAATTGAGAGAATATATTTTTAACAGGAATTTGGACCAGGTGGAGCCAAAACTGTACAAATATTTACAAAGATTTTTTTTTTATCTTAAATGCAAAATGTGTTTATTTTTTGTTCTCACTGCTGTGAGTATGTGGTTCTTTTTTTAGTCTGAATACTCCAGTTAGCAATTAATTGGTTGCTAAATTGACAATTGTTTGAATAATCGATTTATCATGATTAATTGGATTAATCGTCTCAGCCCTAGAGGACACAGACATCCTCTAGGGATGAGACATTTGGATGCAATGTCTCAGATTGCATCCAAAGCTCATCTCCTTCTGCACAGCAGCTGCTTTACTGTTTAAAATATTAGAAATAATTAGATTAGTTTCGCTTTCTATGTTCTTGTTTGACAGCTTTTAGAAAACACTTTTAAAGTTGATGTGTTAATTTTGTAGTTTTGAGATGTCTGTCTTGTTTTATGTGTTGCACTAAATGCCATCAGAAGGTTAAAGTTATGTCTGTAAAATAAGCAGCTGTGTTTGTTTGAGCCTCCATGACTAACAGGAAGATTCAGCTGGAAATCATCTGAATATTTGGGTCAGTTTGGGAAGCGAAACTCCAACATCAAGGCCGAATGTTTAGAACTAAATACCACAAATTGCAAAAAATAATAAAAAAAACTGCAAAACTACTCAACTGCTTCTTAGTATTGCATTATTAATGGTTATAACAAATAAACTGATATAGTTTGGTACATAAAAATGAAATAGTTGACTTACAGAGGAAGATAAAATGGAACGTCAAGGAAACAAAATGTTCCTGAGAAGAAGCTATAAATTAAACTGCTGCTGGGAAATTACTGCTTTCGGTGCTGCTTTATGAAGCTGTTTGTTATTTTTGTTTCCTCAGAGCTTTATGAGAAGGATTTCGATGGACAAACAGCGATTTACTGGGAAGTGAAATACCCGTTTCCTCTGAAAAACAGAGATGTATCCTTTAGTTCTCAACAGCAAACAGACGACTTCCTTTCCATTTTATTCCGTACTTTATAATTATGATGATTTCATGCAATCTTAACATCCATGTTCCCTGACTGCTCCGACATCAGTATGTCTATGTAAGGGAGCGGAGAGACCTGGACATAAACGGCAGAAAGATCTTTGTGATCCTGGCCAGAAGCTCGCCGGAGACGGCGTGTCCAGAGACGAGCTCCGCTCTGAGGGTGACGGACTACAAGCAGAGCGTCGCCATGGAGAGCAACGGAGCCGGCGGCACTAAAGGTGACTAACAGCTTAATAATATGCAACAAAGTCAAAGAAAATCTGATTCTGGATTAATGATTTGATTAATTATACAGCAAAAACTGTGATACTTTACAAGAGATAATATAAGTAAACAATGATTAATTCTGGAGTTCCCCCAGGCTGATTTCTCGGGCCACTTATAATTAATAAAATCTATTCTACAAACAGGAAAGAAAATCTAAAACAAAAATTATTCCTGGTGTTCCACAAGGCTTGTTTCTGAGGCCACTTATATTTAATCCTTTATATCCTAAATTTAAAATCTCCACCTGGATATTTTTGCTTGTTTTAATTATTTTAAATGTCCAGTGGGTAAATACATATTTGCCCATTTATCCATAACAACTGGAACTTTCAATACGTAGCAAGTTATTTTCATAATTTATCGTCTATTAAAAAAATCCCTCAGATTAATTTCCTGCTACGGTGGGGGTGAAACTACCATAATAACCTGATATTAGCTGGAAAGCACAACGTCTTCGCTCCAAGAGAGAGATCAGCACCTCCACTAGTTTCAGTTCACTGGAAACCACCTTCTGGCTGATGGAGGGTTACATTTGTTTTCTTGGTGTGATCAGCTTAATGTTTTAGCCGTTAGCAGCTGAAACCCTCATGTGAGGACTAATCTTGTGCTGTGTTTCAGTGTTCATGAACTACTTTGATAATCCTGGCGGTATGATCCCGACCTGGCTGGTGAACTGGGCAGCGAAGGTGAGGGCAGTCATGTTCAAAACGGTCTAAACAAAGCGCAGAAATTATGTTGAAAACCTGCAAAATGAGATGTGTTGTTTCTGGAGATCACTCACCAGGTGTGTTTGGGTTTTTTTTCCCCCTTCAGTTACTTTAATTAGAGCATTTTTCCAGAATGTTATAAATGAAAGTAAATCAGTTCTCACATCTCTGCAACTATCTGCATGTTCAGACATTTGGTTTTTCCTGCCGACTCTCTGGGACTCTTCATTTCTCCACTTGCTTTTCGATTCTGCTGGGTTTTTGTTTACTGTGTGTTGTAGACTGTCGCCATTGGTTTCCCTTCTAGTTGGGTCTTTTTGGCTCATCTTCTGAACTAATGTGTGTTTTTGTTTTTTACTTCTTCCAGAGCGGAGTCCCAAGCTTCATTAAAGATCTGCAGAAGGCCTGCAACAAGTACAAGACGTACTGCGAGAAGAAATGAGAGCAACTCACTGGAAAAACACAAAATCTCACCAGGGGTTTTTGTCTAGTTTCAAGTGAAAATATCTTGTTACTCTTAAAATAACTTCCAAGAAATGTTTCAGCAAGATATAGGAACAATTGCCAGATTATTTTACTTGTATCAAGACATTTTTTCTGGGTTATAAGTGAAATCCCAGTGGAACTATTTATTTTTCGCCAACATTAAAAAATGTAAACAAGCTCTTATATCTTGCTGAGAAGTTACCTGAAAGTCATTTTAGTTCAGGGGTGTCCAAAGTCGGTCCTGGAGGTCCGGCATCCTGCATGTTTTAGTTCACTCCCTAGTGCAGAGGTTCTTAACCTGGGTTCTATGAACCCCAGTGGTTCGGTGAGTCGGTCCCAGGGGTTCGGCGGAGCCTCTGCTACGGAGGTAAAGACACACTTGTGTAAAGTCGTGATGACGCCCCACTTTGCCATCACTTGCTGCAGATTATCACGTTACATTGCTTAGCCAATCAGAGGGTCACGTTACATTGCTTAGCCAATCAGAGGATTACGTTGCATTGCTTAGCCAATCAGAGTTGCGGAGGAGCTCAGCTTGAAGGAATTCCACTTTCAGCATGGATTTGAACTCGTGTCTTTAATTACTTCAGCAAAACTCAAAGTTTTTACCAAATTCTATAGTCTAAATCTGCTCCTTAGTCGCATCTTTTCGGGGTTGGTACTGCCTCTAGTGGCGTGGGGAGGTAACACAGCTAATATAATTACAATACTAAATCAGGATGCCGCAGTATTTTGAGTGTCTGCGGGGTTGGGGGGAGAATAAGAAGGGTTCGGTGAATGCGCATATGAAACAGGGGCGTTCGGTACCTCAAAAAAGGTTAAGAACCACTGATCTAGTGATTGTAACAACCTCCTCAGCAAGTCAACGTTCTGCTTGGGCCTCTAATGACCCATCATTTGATGCAGGTGTGTAAAACCAGGGATAGAACTCAGACATGCAGGATGTCGGCCCTCCAGGACCGACTCTGGACACCCCTGTTTTAGTTTAATTCCAAGGGTACTGAGATATTCGCACTAGAAACTGAAGTAACTTGGTGAGTTTTCTGTTTTTGCTGGGCTGATGGTGACAGTGGCTCACGGTGAAGAGTTTTGTTGCTGCTCCATTTTTGGTCTGCGGTGCGTTTTGTAGCTATGGGGTTGTGTTCAGGGTGCATGTGGTGCATTGTTTTTTTCAGCTCTTCCTGTTTACTTGGCCATGAAATGAAAGGCTGCTGTGAATTGAATGTGTTCCCAGTTGCTGCTCTGCTCCTTTCTTTTCAGGGGATATTTTCATTTATTTGACTGTTTAGATCATTTGAAGATGTCAATCATTCCTTCAGGCTGTATTTACCGAAACAATCTTTTTGCACGGGATTGTATGACCTTGTCTTGTTTACTGTTTGTGTTGATTGAGGGAGATGCAATATATGTTACTGAATTGGGATGTTCAGTAAAATATCAGAACTTATTCATATGGATGCTGGATTATTTCATGCTCCTTTTGTCCTGGTGAATGGAGGGTAGCTGTGTCAATGCAGATAAAGTCATTTTAATTCACAGATGCTGCTTGTTTATTCTCTCAGCTAAAATCAAATTAAAATTACATAATTCATATGTTATGAAGTTTTGGTATCAATCCAATACCAAGTAAATACACAGAGCCAGTGTTGGTGACATAGATCATTTTTTTATTGTTTACGTTTGTGTCATCAAACATCTGACGTTTTGGTGTTTTTATGATTTTTCCATTTGAATTGTTTTGTTAAAATCATGATCATTTGGAAAACATTTATCCACGAAAGACTTTAAAAACATCTCAACACCAAAAACAGAAACAGTAGAAAAACAAATGTGTTTTCTTCCTCAAATAAAGTATAAAAAATGATAAAACATCTATAATACAAAAATAAGTTTAGTTTTACATTTTTACAAGTTAATCAATAAACTCACTGAGCTAGTAATACTCCTATTTAGTAATAATGAAAATTAATCAGTTCAGTATAATTGCTGAATGTTACAAAAACAAGTTTATTTAAGAGGAATTTAGAAATTATTTAAATCAGATTAGTTTCCACCGAAAGGAAGAATAAAAGGAGAATATGGAACATCTCTAAGCTTATTAAAATCAATAATTTGTCTGTGTTCAAAACAGCTACTTAATGCCGTGCAGAAGTTAAAATCAATAGTTTTTTGGACAACTGATTCTCAAAGAATCTCCCTTTAATTTTGCTTTCCTTTTACACTCACAAGATGGCGGCTTAAAATGGACACAAAGGTTTCCCGTTCTGTTTATAAATCCATTTTAGTCTCGTGTCCCTGAACACCAGCAGTTTGCTGCCTAATCGCGGCAAAAAACAGATTTATATTTTTTCAAAGGAAATTTTATTCCTAATTACTAAATAAATTAATAACCTTTTACCTTTACATATGTATCATCAACAAAGGCAATAACTACATATAAATTTGCCTTTATTTATCTCTCAAGGTGGTTTCGGGTGGTTTCAATCACGCATGCGCATTGGATGCATCTTCAATAGTTGACCAAGAACTAGGTTCCGTTAACGAGCAGCGCTAATTTAGGCTAATTGGAGGCGGGTGTCGTGGTTTCTGAGGGAACAACGGAACCACGGACTGACTCTAAATAGCTGCTCACTCCCTGAAAATGGAAAAGCTGCAGAAATTAAAAATCCACTCTGGAAGCTAACTGGTTCACAAACAGGAGAAGCTTCGCTTCAGGGAGAAAACTAACTGCTCTGGATGTTGGAGAGTTTGCTGCTGATTGGCTGCCTGTTTCTGATCAGAGGGATGAGGCAGCGGGGTGCGCTCCATTTATCAACCGGCGCGGCGGGCGGACGATTCCTAACGGCTCCGTAAACCAGGTGGGCGGTTCAGGTTGGTCCTGTCTGACACGTGACGCATTCAAACACGACTGCTTCTTTAGATTCAGACATATTTAAAAATATCTTAATACCAAATGGTTAAAAATCTGTCACACAATGTTAATCTTGTACTTTATTTGTGCAGATCTTGGACATATTTTTTTCATCTAGGTTTAAAGAAAAGGGATGAAAATTCAGCATGACATCCTTTAAACTTTAAATCCAAGGAATCAGGAAGATGTGATACAATTATAAATTGTTGCTCTGGTTTATTCCCCTTATGCTTTCAGCTGGATTTAACAGAAAAATTGCCTTATATTTTTGGAAATTTTATTTTTATTATCTCACTTTGTATTGTTTAAAAGATCAAAGTAGCACCAGAAACTCTTAGTGTCACATGCCAAGAAAATCTGCTGATTTGATTGTGTTGTTTTTTTTTCCTGTCCTCCTCTAGAAAATCCAAAAACTTCCAATTCCTGTGGAAACTGAAGTGGCTTCGCTCCATGTTGGACGTCTTCTCCAGAAAAAACAGACTTTAATAAGGTTGGTGGGAGCTAAAGCAGGAATATCTTCACTTTACTGTCATCTATAGATGAATGCTATCTGGAATAGTTAAAGTAAAAATTGTGTGGCTCTTTTTCACTCCATGCTGTTTATTTTTAAACTAAATGAGGTGGGAAAACCTGAAAGTTCAGCACAAGTTGCTCAACGGGTTGTTGCTAGGTAACCATAAGCTGCTCAACGGGTTGTTGCTAGGTAACCAAAGAGTGAGTGAGTTGATGCCACCCAGCTTGCTTAGCTAGCTGTGAGAGGTTGAGTGGCTGAAACGTTTCCTCTGCCTACGTCTCCCAGAATGCTGTGCGGTTCTGGATCTCAATACATCTGAGAATATTCAATATTAAGAATATTCACTGAACTGTCTGTTGATATTGATTACCTTTCTATTGCGATATATATGTTTTTATTGGTTTATTGTCCCGTATTGTCGTTTAGATGTATTTAATTCTATCTAAACAAATTAAATACGTCAGTTTAGATGGATTTAATTCCATCTAAACGGACGGTTTATATGGAATTAAATACAAAACATTGATAGTTTCAGCTGACTTTGCATGAGTACAGATGTTACAGTTCCAGTTTTTTAAAACTAGAGAGAGGAAATTAAAAAATTTTATAAGGTTAAAGATATTTTAAAGTCTTTAAAATCTTTAATGGATGTTTTTTTATTATTATTGTTATTTTAGTTTTATCTAAAAGTCATACTTGTGCTTCCCTCAGACTCTTCATTAGTGTCTCATAAAATAGCCTGAAAACATGAAAAACTAACCGAGGTTTTTATTAGATTTAAAACAATTAAAAAATGGAATGATGTTTACAAGTCGCACATTAAAAGCAATTCTGGGTTGTAAATAAAAATCGTTTCCCTTGAATAATATATATATATTTTTAAAAGTCCTGAATTATTGAGCAACAAGTGTCTGACAGCGCGGTTATCTCTGATGTTGTTGCGCCCCCTGCTGGTTAAACGGCCACACTGACCGGAGCTGCTCCAAAAACTTGCTCAAATTTAATGTAGTAAATGTTTCAAAATTAGATAAATGAATACAGTTTGTTACTGTCCAATCAAACCTTTAATTTTCCCCCCAAGAACAATCTAGTGATTAATCAAAATCAATTAAATATTCCCTTTTGAATCTTATTTTTTGGAAAAATCTTTGCACATTTTGTATTTTCCCCATCAAGAAAATATAAAGCTCTGAGGATATAAATAATTAAAATATATATAAAAAACTTTTTATTTGTATTTAAGTGAGAAGCTGGACAGATATGTGTTGAATGTGTAAGGAAAAGAAAATGTCCTCATTTTACTCTGTGGTTTTATATTCATGTTTTAATATCTGCATCTGATCCGCATTTCTCTCGTTGCCATGGCAACCCTGACAACATGCATGACAACTTCCATGTCTTAAGTTTTGATCCATCATGTTTCACAGAACCACCAAGTTTCTGTTTTTTTTTCTTTTGGTGCTGAAACTCTGGTGCCACCTAGTGGTTCCAGGAAATATTCCAACAACGGTTTGTTTTTCTGTTTAGATGTGACTCCATAGTTTTCATAAGGCATTTCTTGATGTGGTGAGAAGCTCAGAGTGGAGCTGCTGCTCCTGGAACAGTCTTGTATTCAGCGTAAACATCTTCTGATGTCTTCCCTTCTTGGCACCGGTTCGTCTGTGAGGAACGGACCATCTTCAGATGCTTAGACGTGACTTTATCATAACCCCGTATCTCCTGGATCAACATTCTCCCGCTAGTCTCACACACGGAGGAAAATATGTTTCTTGGCTGCCCGCTGTGTGTCAGAGTGGGGTTCTTTTGATTACTAATATACAGCGCTAATTAGCTCTAGAAAGTCATCTTGGATTGCAGCAGCCCCCTTAACCTCAGCTCAGATTTCCCAGGTGCCTCGCAGTCTGCCAGAGCTAACAAAATAATGGCTCCACTTGGAAGCTAATTTTTCAGAGTTGTCTTGTTGTGATTTAGCAGATTATTGTTGGAGATATTGGTCACCTGAGGGGATTTTCGAACTTGGGAAGGCCTATGAACACTTTGTGAAATGTTTAAAGTATGCAGAGGTGTATTTATTGTTATTTCTTTGGCTGAAATAGATTAAAGGTGATCTATTATGCTTCCTTGAACATGTTAGGGTAGGTTTGTGGGCTTTACAAAACGTGTTCAAAACATTTTTTGTACAAAGTCGTTCTTGAATAATTGTCTTCTTTTCATCCTGGAAGGACCTTTTGGGTCCTTTCATCAGAGCTGTCTCTTTAAATCCAAACAAGCTGCTGCTGGCCACATGCCTCAACTCCATGTTTACACTCGTACATAAAAAATGGCTGCAAACATGAGCAATTATACAACCTTACATCTTTGAAAAGCACAAATGGAGCCTCCTGCACAATCAACAAGAATGCAGCAAGTGGTTTCTAGACTGCAAGTCTACAACAAAACACTTGCCTTTTCCAGTAGCCATTGTACTGCAGTAAAACAAGCTAACCAACTGTGCTGGAGCTCAGTTTGGGCTGCTAGGGAACGCACTGGGGTTACTAGGTGAGAGATACTAGGTGCCTGCTAATTTGTGACGTCACCACTTCTTGCCAAAAACTGTCTGGATGTTTTTTTAAGCTCATAAGCTGTTTTTAGAAGCAGTAGAAACCCAAATGGAAGTACAAAAATCATGCAAAATATGAATCTTTCATTTAAAAGAATCCGCTTTAAAGATGAATTTTATTCTTTAGTTTGGTGTCAGTGTTTCAGGAGCAGACAATAACGCGTTTACACACGGCTGGGGAGAGGCAGGAGTGCTTCTGCATATTGAAATATGTTTGCATTTCTGCCTAGAGCTTGTAAAAGCTTCACCTTTAGACTTCAGTTACAGAGTATTAAACAGAGGCGCTGGAGGCCCGGCTCTATTAATGACGGTTCTGGCTCAGTTCTGGGCTTCACAACGTGTCGGCCCCATCCACCTCCATCCCTGGCTGTAAAAGTTTAAAATAATATTTACGGACTGCCTGTGGATAAGTGCTGATTTGAATAAAGAGTTATTTTTACAAGCAGCAAAGCCACAAATCAGATATATATGCTGATAATGTTCACCTCCAGGCTGAGCGGCTCATTCTCTTCTTGCTGCCGCCGTTTCTTCTGCCAACTTTCGGTTGCGTAAGCTGCATTTTGGGGTCAACTGCACCTCGGCGAATGATATTTTATCTAACTGCACTTTGCTTGAGTTTGCGCTCACATGACCAGCTTCCTGTGAGAGATGAAGACGCCTTCAGGCGGCGTAGTTTAGATACCATCTGTGTGTTCATGAAATAACTGGAATTCAAATCCAGCATCAGACTGGCTCTAATCTGTTTGTTTAAAAAATAACCCACGTTGCTGAGGTTTACGGGTCAAGGCATTTTTAACAAACCTGGTTGTTTTTTAATGCTAAAATTCTTTCAACACTGTTGTTTAAATGTTCAGGTGATGCTGAACATTTAAAATCTGATGTCTGATTTAACTTAATTTGGCGTCTTTTTTTTCTTTTTTTACATTATGTTGCAGAGATGTTTATGCAGGAAAAAAAACTTTTGGGATTCAGGTAAAAAATAGCAAAACAAATCAGTGGCTTGCTCTGCAATAATGTTTCAAATTTAGGTCAGTGAACGCATCACAGCTCAGCAAGCAGCCATTTTGAAAACTTTCTTTTTTGTATTAAAAAAAAATCAAAACATAGACAAAAAGACTTTTAAAAAGAAAAGGTGCACCTTGGAATCTGCAGTTATTTTGCGGTTTATAATTGGCCTTTTTTATTTCTTCACTTTGTCCTTTTTCTAAATATTCTAATTTTGATGGAAATGATCTCTTACAAACTGCCGTTTCTCCTGTACTAGATTTTATTAAGGATCTCTAAAGTTAAGGGGGCTGAGTACAAATTTATTCAAATGTTTTAATTTTCCTCCTATTTAGCTTGTGCATCAGATTTATGGCTGTACCAGAAACACAAGACACAGGTTCCGGTTCAGGAATTTATATGTTAGAAAAGAATTATAAGCTGCATTAAAGTCTATGTACTTATTAAACATGAACCTTTTAAAGTTCTGACCCAGGCCAAAAGTAGAGACGCATAAGTTCCAACTCTGAGTGCATGAGTGTTTCCCTGCTTCCTTAGGAAAGTTTCAAAAGTGAAAGTTTTCATCTGTTCCTTAAAGGAGGAATATAAAAAGGTTTTATTTGGTTTATTTCAGTTTTAAGCTCTCGGTGCCTCTAGTGGCAGCTGATGGGTCATTAGTAACCGTCTCTGGTTCCTCCTCCTCCTGCAGCTCCACACATCAGTCAGTTGCTCTCCCTGCAGCAGACTGGGGCTCCTCTCCATGTTTTTTCTCTTTCTGTGGTTTCTGGCAGCCGGCTCCAGATTCCTGCATGTCTATCTGTGCAATCAGCCGACCAGACCCAGAGTCAGCCTGGAGAAAAGCAGCAAAAAAAAAGACTGATAAAATAAATACTAAACAATCATTTTTTCTGTTTGCAATACAGACACACTCATTACTCAGACTGCTATAATCTCTCTGCTTAAGTTAAGTAATTAGCTGTAACCATGTACAGGCTGATGGGAGGACGGTGTCATTTAAGGAGCCGAAGGTAAACATCATGTTCTTTCCCTCTTGGTTTTAACTTGCTATTGTTTACGTTCAGATTTACCGCGTCTGGCTTCATCTGCTGCAGAATTATGATGCATGTCTCACTTCAGTTAGACAAAAATGCAATCAAACTACAGACATTTTCAAAAGTTACAGTTTATTGTTTTGAGGGGGATTGAAAAGGTTGCAAAGGAGAAAAAAAGTCACATTTGTGTCGTTGATTTTGTAGTGACAGCCTTTTTGGCGTATCTACCACTGCTGTCACTACAAAAGACGGTTCCTTTCAGGAAGTTGTGGTTGTAAATATTGATTCAAATTAACTCACCATTTTGGAAATTTTACATGTTCCTGCACTTTTCATGTTCAGACGTCGGGATGTTTCTCTGCAGGTCTGACCAATCACCTTCACGTTTCTGTATCTCCTCCTGTTCTGTTCCAATTACAGGAACTTTAATCTAATTTCACTTCCTGTTTCACAACATATCTGGAAATCCAAACCAACAAAATGAAAGCATATAATGCTAAAGAATACACCCTTTTGTAAAAACCATTTTGAGATGTTATGTATGATTTGCATACACAGTTAATTTCAACTTGAACGACCAATATGGAATTGTGTTTGTTTACTTCTGATTTTATTTGTATTAATGTTGCCATTTCAAAAAGTTGCTTGAAAATGTTATTTGCCCTTGAAATAGTCCTGGGAAGGTTCTGTGTAGCTTTTGAGCTTAAAAAATCTGAACTTTTTGAAAAAATGTGCCACAAAATCTGTATTTTAAGGGCACAACAGTTATGATAAAACATGACAAAGCCCTGGAGGAACTGAGAATTGCAGCGAGAGTAAAACTGTTGTGAAACAGATGGATGCAGCTGATTGGAGAAGGAACAGTTTAATCTCACACTGATGTCTACCAGTTTAAAAAGTCTAAAATCAACCCAAACGATTAAAATCCAGCTTCAAAGAGGCAATATTACAAAAAATCAACTTAGTTTTATTTCATGTTAGGTTTCCTCATTAATTGTAGTTTTGTTTGATTCTTTCATGGATGTTTGAAGAATCACTGAATCAGGAAGCGCTGCTCATTTCCACCAAGCTCCTCCAGACTAGTGGCAGCAGCAGTTAGCAAACACCTGGTATAAGAGCACATCTTCTGAGCTCATCATAAAACTCTCCTGTGAACGGCTGCAAACGGCATAATGAGGAGCATTGTTGTGACAATGTGCCAAACATGAAGTGTTGGAGTTTCTTAAAGAGACAAAAGAGAAATTTCAAGGCATCAAGTTGCAAAGCCAAATTTCTTTAAGTCGTGTAACATAGAACTTAGCTGAGTTTGGGGTTTTGGCATCATTCAGTTGGTTTAATGACCGGAGCTTCTTAACTCTCCTCTAAGACCAGCTTGCAGTGGTGCAGGAGGATTCATGGTGTCTCTGAGAGAATTACTGTGATTCTGGTTCTCTGTTGTCAGCGACAGTTTCTTCCGCCTCTGCAGTAACGACTGTGAATCCTCTCCTTGATTTCCTCTGATGGCCTCAGATGTGATCGAAATCTGATCTGTTGACTCGATTCATAAACACAATCCTACCTAGTGTTTGTTGTCTACACTGTAAAAACATTCTGTATATTTAGCGGTGATAAATGGTAAAATTGTGAGGGGAAAAATCTGTAAATTGGTGAGTTTGTATAATTCACATTTCTAGATTAATTTTATTTTTTATTGTTTTCATGTTCATTTTAGAAATAAAAAATATTCTTTTTCTCAAAATTTTCTTATTGCAGTAAAACATTGACTTCAGCACCACTCTTATCAACACTGCCAATGGGAGAGAATAAAATGTTTTTTCTGTAATTTCATGGTGGAATTTTGGCAAAAACATCTGCCAGAATTTTATGTTTTACAGTAAAATTTACATGCCTTAATAAAACAATACAAAAAATTTAACAGTGTAGTTCACAGAGCAAATATGTTTAACTTGAAATAAGACAAAAATAACTTGTCTGCAAAATAACGGCTCGTTTTCAGCAACATTGCCAGTGTAAAAAGTACAAGTTACTCTGGCAGATAATCTCTTGTTGTAGGTGAAATAATCTGCCAGTGGACTAGTACTTCATACTTTAATCAATATTCAAGAAAAACTAGCTTATATCTTGCTGAAAAGTTACTTAAAAGTTAGTTGCATCTATTAAGGTATAAACTATCTGAAAATACTTGGTAAGATTTTGTGTTTTTGCAGAGTGGCTGGCAGCTGCACCTGGTTGGCTGCAGAACCCAGACTTCGCTCCTGCCTCTGTTCATTACAGCTTTGGACCTGAACACAAATTGAAAGTGCTGCCTGGCTGCAGCCGTAGCAACAGAAACTCTCCTGATTAATCCAGAGTTTGAGTCTTTTTGTCAAAGCGGAGTGAAATTCTTTGTATTTTCCTCGTTGGTTTTCATTTGGGCTTAGCTGACGAGCAGAACCTCCTCCATCCACAAACAGAACAGAGGGAACAAACTGAGACTTGTGTACATAAATTATTCAATCTACCTCGGTTTAATTTGGTTATTTTATTGGTGTGTTTTTGGAAGCAGAAGATAGGCTGCGATCCAGACTCTTAGGGGTTTCGTGAGCTTGGCGCGGATCGGTTCTGCCGCCGCCGCTGTGTTTGTAATTAGTTTAATTCTGCAGTTATTAAGCCGTCTCTCAAGTGCTGGAAGGAATTCAAGCTGCGGCCTGAATTCTCACACAGTGTTTCTGCTGTTTGCTCTTTACTGGATGAGGCTGGTGCCGTGGTACTTAAGTGGGATGATTCTCCCATGTTGTAGTTTGTTGAGCTGTCAGTCTCACTAAGACCTGGTGCAGAGCCAGAAACAGCTGCTGGCACCGTTTCTCCTCTCCTCGGGAATAAAGGGCTCAGTTTAATAATATTCCTGAGGTTTTTTTTCTTGTTTACTTTGCAATCATTTTTTTTATCCCACCACAGATCAACAGAGCTAAAGTCTGGCAGACACAGAGGAAGGTAGAGATTATTGCCAATAAGCCTTAAAGTTATTCTAGTGATTCAGAAGTAAAACTACTTTTACCTGCGAATAACTTAGTTTTATCTTAGTTCAAATGTATAAACTTACAAGTAACAAGACAGAGCAGCTTGTTTTAATTCTTTAATATTGATGGAAAAGTATTTGTTCCATTGGCAGATTATTTCACTTGTAAGTCATTTTAACCACAACACAAGTGAAATAATCTGTCAGTGTAACTAACAAGTACTTTTTAAAATCAATATTATATAATTATTGACTCAAAAGGAGCTTCTGTGTTGCTGAAAAGCTTCTTATAAGTTAATTTAGTTTTATTTCATGTGTACTAAGATGTTTGCACTATAAACCGGAGCAGATAAAAATGATGAGATGTTTTTGGTTTTTGCAGCATCAGAATTGTAAATAAGCTCAAAACACTTAAGTAAAACATAAAATCTTACACACTGAGTTAACGAGAATGATATAATGTTTTCAACTTGAATTAATGTACATAGCCATGAAAACTGATTTTGTAATTATTGAGAGGACGGGTTTATGCCAGATTTCACTGCAAAAACAGTCTTAAGTATTTCTGGTCTAATTTCTAGTGCAGATTTTATCAATTCACAAACACATTCATCTCCATCAGTGAACAGGAAGCAGAAAAACTCTTTTCTCTCATGTATAGTAAATGTGATAAATGTGTTTGTGGATTGAAGAAATTCGTTAAATCAAGTGATAAGGACAGAATTCACTGTTTTGTTTTTTGTTTTTCTTAGCGTTTATCTGATCTCTGTGCATTGCCAGTGTTTATTTTTGTGGAGCATCTTTTGAAATCTAAGTAGTTCATCTGAGCGCCAGGATCTGCGGCTGGACTAAAGGGGCAGAAGAGGCGCAGCGTTGCCCTCTGCCGCACCAGAGACTCCAGAGCCGACCGGGTCTTTGTTTAGTCTGACCTCAGCGTCTTCAGAGACGCAGCCCATCAGTCACTGCCGCCGCCGCCGCCGACTTCTGAAGTCTGTCTGCTTATTTAGTTTTACTAATTTCCTTTTTTGTAACTATTTTATTGTTTCAGATCATCCGATTTTAAGATCAGAACAGAAAACTTGAGCAAATAGAAAAGGTTGTTTCGGAATCATAATTTTATTTATTATGGGACTAAAATGGTTTCAATTTTCTATTTAATTCAGGGAGACCATCTGCATTTGCAAACTATTCCCCTTTTGGCCTGTGGGGGCGCTGCACCAACCACCACTGCAACAAACAGCACAAGAACCTCTGAGGAAGATAGTAGCTGCGTTTCTCCCCAAATATGTACAAAACTGTCTATTCATCGAATAAACAACATTTTTGTAATTGTGGTTTTTCCAATTAAATGAGAAACGTCATTAAAATCCCACAAGAAGACGTTTGCTCATGCATTAAAAAACACGATCCAGGCGTCGCCTTTGTGTTTTACGCCAGTATCGCCCAGATGTTGATCACTTAACTTATCTGATGTGAAAAGTTTCCATTGCAGTTTTGTGAAATACTTAAAATTCAATAGAGCTGAAAAAACTCCTTGTCCTAACACAAAAACATAAAAACGTGAGGGTTTAGTTTGCTTTTATTTATTTTTTTTAGAAAATGTTACTTTTAATGTAAATTTGTGCTATTTGCATTGATAATAGAAACACAGCAGAACTTCCTACTTTACAAAATGTAAACAAAGGATTGAAGGTCAGATTTCTGTTTTGTCTTTGGCAGAAGACCGCTAGCTAGCCTTTTCTCCTGCTAGTCTAGTTTGGTTTGGTTGTATTTACCCAGAATGCCCTGCGCTGTAGTCCACTTCCTGCTTTTAGAGCGGTCGGTCTCTGGTCCGTTTGGTGTTGATTTCAAACCACATCAGATGCCATTTTAACCAAGCCAAAGTTGGGTAATAATTAGTTACTCAATTACATTTACTTGGGGAAAAACGTACTTTTACAGCATAAAAGTACGTTTTTTTGTACTATGCTGTTTTTTATTTCTACTTCAGTAATTTTATGAAGCATCTCTACTCTTACTTGAGCAAAATTTCTGGTTTCTTCCCACTGAATGAAAAACAAACATGTTTTAACCATTAATTCACCAGAAATGGACACACCTGCAGTTTTTGTTAAAGTTTCTTTATTGAAAGAAACTGATTTGGAAACATGCATTTTGCCTGATTTTGATTTTTTTTTTGTTTTGTTATTTGTATAAATTATTGTCATTTTGGTCCTTAAAATTACGGAAGAGGATTAGGGCCACTGGAAAAAAGAAAAAAAAAACTGACTTAATCTCAGAATTCTGAAAAAAAAATTCAGAATTCTGACTTTTTTTCTCATCTCAGAATTCTGAATTCTGTGATTAAAAAGTCAGAATTCTGAGATTAAAGTCATAATTCTGACTTTTTTCTTTTTCATTGGCCCTAATCCTCTTCCGTATTAAAATTTCCAAAATTTCCACTAAACTTTATATTTTTTTCTGTCTGTGTAATTTTTAACTGTTAGATTATTAATCTGACCAAATACCATTTCCTCTAACTTGTGTCATTTCTTGGATGGCTACTTTCTTACTTCTACTGGAGTAAAAACGTATTGCTACTCTTTTGGACTCTCCACCCTCCCGGTCCAAGTTTGTTCTTTTGGGCCACATCGGAGTTCGATTACGCATTCAGACCTCCCCAAGCAACCCGGACCTAAACGGGCTGGAGTTGGATTAAAGCGGGTGTGAATCCCCCCTTAAGCTCTGTAATGTGTGTCACAGTTCAGAGGAAACCGAATCGTCCCCATAGAAACCAGCCCAGAGCGGAGCAGGACCAGGCTCCCTGCCAGGCTGGGAGGGAGAGACAATAAAACCGAGCCGACCGCAGACTCCTCAGCTTCCACCGTCAACACTCTCCTGTCTGTCCTCACCAGCTCCGTCTTGTTTTCTCATGCTGGGAATTCTCTAAAAAGGGTTAAAACTGTAAAATAAATCAGCTGTGCAGAGCTGCAGGATGTGGACCTGCTGTCAGTCACTGCGACTCTCTAATCTTTTTGCTGCGGCTCGTTGTTGAGAGAAACTCCACAGAGATTATCGGACTTTAAGCACAGATATCAGTTCAAATGATTTACTTTAAATCTTTTTTTTCACTCAAACTTCACAAAATATTTAAAAAAAAAATGGAATCAGTTCTCCTGGATTTTAGCTTTGTGTTCATTCTCCTATTTTATTCAAAACTAAATGTGGCTGGCAGAGTTTGGTACTAACTAGTTTCAGTTACTTGAGCAACTTTTTAAATTTACTTTTACTTGATATTGATAAGTATTCCTACTCTGACTTTAAAGTAAAATGTCTGGATTCTCTTCCCAATGAATGAAAAACATGTTCCAACCTGCAGTTTTTATTCAAGTTTAATAAGTTTTATAATGAAAAAAACCTGATATGGAAAATGATTATTTTGCCCAATTTTGTTATTTCTTTAATACTTATATGAATTATTGTCACTGTTGTCCCTAAGAAGCCAAAATTTAAACTTAACTTTATATTTTGGTTCTTCTGATGATGTTATTTTTAAATATTAAATTATTAATTTGACTTCTTACCAAATACTTTTTTACTCTTGAGTAATTGATGGTTACTTTTTACTTTTACTTAAATACCGATCTGTTTAAGTATTTCTGCTCTTACTTGAGTATAATTTCCAGATCCTCTGCCCCCTTCAGGTGGGTGGTATGATTTAATTTTCTATTATCAGACCAGCTTTCCTGAATGTCTCCTAATTAATTGTTGCAGTATGTCCGTCTGCCCTTCCTGCAGACATCAGCTGGCGTCAGTGAAACTTTAAGAAGGGAGAGGAAATAAAGAATTGAAACCGAGTCATTTTCAGGGTCGGATGCCGTGCTGCACCCTGCAAAAACAAGAAAAAAAGTATTTTTTGTCCACTTTCTAGTGCAAATATCTTGGTACTCTTTAAATGACAAAACTAACTTACAAGTAACTTTTTAGAATAATAGAGGAGCTTATTTTAAGTCAATATCTCACTAATATTGATTGAAAAAGTTCAAGTTTGTCTGGCAGATTGTTTTACTTATAGCATAAGAAAAATGGCTTGTACTTTTTCACCGACATTAAGGAATTATTCATCAATCAATCAATCAAATTTTATTTGTATAGCACATTTCAGCAGCAAGGCATTTCAAAGTGCTTTAGATAATTAAAATAAAAACATGTGACAGTGAATAAACAGTGAGAAAGAGAAATAAAAAGAAATTAAAAATAAAAACTTTAACATTTAAAACGTCTTTAGTCAAACTGTCATTTGACAAGGACTATTAGTAAATTAATTGACTAATTAATTATTCACCTCTTATATAATTTTAAAACGTTACTTTTAGGTTTTGTCTTATTTCAAGTGTGCTAAGATATTAGCACTAGAAACTAGACATCAGTCCTTGCTAAGATTTGGTATTTTTTGCAGTGCAGTGTCTGGGAAGCTGATTTGAAGCAATAAATGTTCATAGAGGACATGATGCTCCCATCATGGAGATCAGCCGGGTGGGTTTGAGTGTAAAACCAGATGCAGCTGATGGAGGGAGGAAGATGTCATATTTATCAGGAAGCTGCATCAACTCTTCTCTGAAATCGCTCCAGTTTTTCCATAATAAACCAACTGACTGACCAGAAAACAGTGAGTCTCCACCAACCTGCTGCAGAACCGAAGCCTGCAGGAAAATGGAGAAAACGTGAGACGATTTATCAGATGTTGATCTGAGCTAAAAGGCAACTTAATGCAGAGTTCTTCCTCTCAAATACACACATTTAAGACTTTCCATTAGAGGAAATCAAATGACACAAGCAGCCTCGTTCAATGATCAAATCAATGAATCGCATCATAAGTTAAAACGAGTGACACTATTTTCTTTTGCATGACTTATTGTTTTCTACCAAAAAGAGAAAGTCTTCAGTCTGGAGTTTGGGTCTCAGCTAGACATTTTTTGAAGGCAGTTTTGTTTCATAATTAGTTTTATTTGTTTCCATTGTTTGTTCATTTTGTATATTAAAAAGTCTTCCAGTTCCAGTGTTAAATGGCCATTAGATTTTAAAGTTTAGTGATCTTTGAGAATCTGTTCTTGCATTTTTAGTTTGCCATTACCATTAAAAATGCCTGAAAATAACAATATTATCACTTATCACAATAACTTCTGGGACGATTTATTGTCCAGTAAAACTGACCGTGATACTAGTAGACTTTATTTTCTTTTTTTAAACGTGCCTTAATTTATTTTGTTTCCAGTAATCATAGTGAGGAACGATTGAAAATAGAAGATTATGCTTTTTAATCCCACAAATGATAAACAGATTAATCCATAAGAGCAGGTCAACACCATGTTTGATTGACTACAGTGACTGGACTGAATTGTAATCAAAATATCAGTTTAAAAATCAGTTGAATTCAAAATATTGGTTGTAGATGTCATCCCTATGGTGAAACATGGTGGTGGCAGCATCATGCTGTGTTGTGCTCTTCTCCTTTAGGGTTCATGTAATCCAGACTGAGCTGTTATAAAATATCAGAGAATCCTGAGTAAAATGTGGTTCTACATTAAATAGACTCACAGGGCTGAATATAAAAGCACGCCGCACATTTCAGATTTTCATTAACAAAAACTGAAAGTGATATGATCATAACATAAATCATATTGAAACATGTGATTGATACCTTTGAGGACATCAACCATCACCTGAAGCTTGTGGATGTTTTGCAGAAACGTTGAAACTTTTGATTTGAAAAAGGAAATTTTGATGCAAACATTTTTTATTTTCCTCTCTGTCTTGGTGGCAACCAAAAATAATCCTATTGTGGTTTTGATTTGTAATAAAGCTGCACCTTTGCAACATGGAGTTCGCAAAAAGACAAAACCGTTTTTGTCTAATTTCTGACTTTAGTGTGAAAATTAGAAACCAAACGTTTGACCCACAGAGCGGCCATGTTCCAGGCACAGCAGGGGATCGGATGGAGGAACAAGCAGATTCTGGATGGTGTGAAGACTCTCCCTCTGACCCCTGTGGCTGCTTTGATCGCTGCGCTCCGTGCCAAATTGCTGTGTCACAACATGGCGGCTCATCAATCAATCCCGATTTCTCTGCTGCAGATCTGAAATGCTGCAAATTGCCGTGACGAACTAAAGAAACGTTCCCTGCAGCAATCGTCCATTTGCGAAACCACCTTCAGCTCGGCTACTGTCGCCGGTTCCTGGACGCTCTCCTGTTTATAGAAAGACCAAAAGTTGGATCCATCTGATTTAAAATCAAGAATTTGAAGTCTTAAATGTAAACACTCCAGGACTTTTATCAAAACAATCCGGTATCAGTTTATAGTGGTGAAGAGTGTAGAAGCTTGAATCTTTGATCCTCGAAAAACTAGCAATGAAACGACAAACTGACCAATAAAACTTAACTTTACTTGAATGTCTTTTAGGAAAAGAGTAATTAAAATGAAATAGTTTCAGTCTCTGTACGTTTTAGTCTGATTTAGTTTAAAAACAAAGCAACTTCACCTTTAAATGTTAGAAAGAGATGTTCATTTAAAGGGGCGGTATTATTATTTTCCACACATTTGGTGCCATTTTTAACAAAATCAAACCCTGCAGTTATGAAAATGAAGTTTAAAAAAAAGACGTATACTTCAATGGAAATTTGACACCTTAAAATGGAGTCTCTGTCTCTTTAAGAAGCTCCTGCTCTGACACCTTGAAATGGGGTCTCTGTCTCTTTAAGAAGCTCCTGCTCTGTCCTGCCATCTGCCTCTCAATAGCATCACAATGCTCCTCCATTATGCCGTTTTCAACTCTGAGGATATGTTGAATGATTTATTTTTAAAGATGGCAGCAGAGATGCAAAATAAAAAGTGCAATCTAATAGATTTAAATTTAAATATGTTTCAAATCAGTTTTTCCTTGTTATAAAATATTTGCTAAAGTAGCTTGAGATGTTTGCTATGCTCGTCTTTCTGATTGGACGACGCTGTGTTGATAGTCATAACTTTTTATTTTCTTAATATTATGAGTTTATTTTCATGTTTTGATTTTTGTTCCTGTATGAATTTATTCTTGGAATATTATAACTTTTTTCCCATATAACTATATTCTTGTAACATTATTCTAGAAATACTGACTTTATTCTCATCATATGACTTTATTCTTATTTTACTTTGACATTTTTTTATTTGTTTGGTTCTAAAACTGATATCAAAAGCATGAAATGGAAAAGTTTGCATCAAGAAAAAGAACGAAGGAGCCGTCCAGAAATTTATTCTAAACAAATGTAATAAGTGATCAATAATGAGTAAATGTGAAGAATAAAAACATTGTAAAAATTCATGTTTCTTTTCACATTTGTAGCGTAATCTGTGGAAACGTTTGGGAATCCTTTGGTCGAATCCCTGCAGACGTTCCTGTGTTTCTTCTTCTCCTGCTCTGGTGATCATCAGGAAAATCTTCAGATTTTTTTTTTCACCTTTTCAGATTTAATTGCTTTTCTTGCCTTTAAGTAAATTTTTACTGAATGTCCAGACAGGTTTCCGTCGTCTCCATCTAACTGAAGCTCTGCTGGAAGCTCTACTTTGTGGAGGCCTTTGTATTGTGTCTCGGTGTGAGAAAAACTCTTTGGAAAACAAACGTCTCTCAGCGTGCAGCAGTGGAAAACTCTCTGTTTATGTGAACGTCTAATCCAAACTACAACACATCTCTTTGCTACAAATTGCCTGTTAATTTTCTGTGTGCAAAGCAAATGATTTCTCAGGGCCGTAAAGTTTGCTTCTCTTTCCCTACGAAGAGCTGACAGATATCGGGTTTAAGAGACTTCCTTACAATCCGGGAATGATGTCCATTAGTCCAGGATATGAGCTCCTGAACGTTTCAGAAGAAAAATGGAGCAGAAAAAAAAAGCGGCACATTTTCAGGGTCTGACTGCGGGGCTGCTGGGAAGAATGCGACTCCGACTGGAGCGTCCCGTCTTAAAGAAAGCAGATTATGTTACATGCAAACATGTCATTTGTGGGACACTGGGGTGGAAATGTCTCCCTGGGGAGCAATCAGAGCGACTCCAGGTTTTTTAAAAAGTCTCCTCTCTGCACCGCTCCTCATTTTTCAGTCTTCCAATCGGTGGAAATCCAAGCTTGTAACATTTGCTCTACCCACTCAGCTCGGTTACAACGATTAGGAATCAATTAACATTTCTCTGCTTTGCTTTGTAATTCAACCCCAGTGAGGATAAATCTCTCCATGGCAACGTCTCTGATCTGGCTTTTTATAATGGGAATAAGCAAAACAAAAAGTAAAAATTACGTATTTACTAATGTGGGAAATGTTCAGTTGATAAATCCGGTAATATTCAGCAGAATTGACCAAAAATACTTAAAAATAAAAACATTCTGAGGCTGCAGCTCCACCTGGATTAAAAAAAACATAGATAAATTATCTTTAAGAAACCACTGGAGCTAAATTTATGACTGATTCAATGTGCAGCATAAACCTGAATCTCATCCGCATAATAATGAAAGCCGTGCTATGTTTTAGAGTTAAAAACCCATGTTGACTCAACATCTTACCTAATCTGGATCAATCAGGTGTATTGGTTGGTGTGAATCCTGTGCAGATGCTGCAGTAAATCCTGGGAGAAATGTGGAATGTGCCACACAATTGATTAATTGGGAATTGCAGGTCTCCAGTCCATCAGAGGCACACAAACAGACACCAGAAGGCAATTTAGAGACCAATTAATCAAAATGTCATGATATCAACAAAATAAAAGCAGCGTTAGGCCACTGCCTCTGTTCTGATAAGCTCTTAGTTATTCTGGCGTCCATCATGGTGGAGTTGGACGCTTTCCGAATGTTGATCATGTCTGAAAAATCAAACCATTGCTCCGTTTCACTGCTCTGGAGCCTCCAGGTCTGAGTTAATACAAAACCCAGTCTGAAAGACATCAGCAATGACCAAAGGCAGCTGCACATTAACCTGGTAGATTATGATAAGACAAGATTATTCACAAGGAAAACATCTTAGATGGACTGGACAGAAAGTTCAGCCCAAAGGATTGGCAATTCTTCAAACTGAGAATAAAATTTCAGTTTAAAGCTGCAGTGTGTAACTTTTATATTGTTTTTTTATGTTGTGATATTCTGTGAAAAGCTTGATCTCCTCCACCTTCTGCCTAAGCTATTATTTCTGTCTGCAGAATTAATAGCAGACAGAAACAACCAATCAGAGCCAGGAGGCGGTTCATAGCGCTGCCAATCAACCTCGTGTACACCCTAAAGAAACAACTTATTGTTACAGAAAAATGGTTTATCTCCCATCATCTGTGGACATGCTAACTATCATTAGCATTCATGGCACACTATTGGGAAGAAGCTCCAAAGTAGGAGAGCGCAAAGGGGCTGAGCAGCACATACAAAAGATGATTGACGATGCTAGTTGTCAGCTTGTTTCTGTTGATTTCACAGATTCTTTCTCATACTCTACTGTCATGACAGTTTAAACAAATATGTAAAACAATATTTTTAATACAATTACATACTGCAGCTTTAAGACATCATATACTTTATTTCAACTGATATTTAACTGACCACTAGAGGGCACCAATAAAGCTCTGAACTGTCATTCCTTCAACCTGAACTATTACAAGCAAGACCTACAGACCTGACTTTCTGTTCCACAGCCTCCATTTCTACACCCAGTTAGCAGCTTTATTTTATTTTATTCAGGACTAATACTGAGTATGTAGAGGATGTGATGTAATTATTTTTATTTTGGCGGACATGGCAAAAGAACTCAATGTTTTAGTCAAATAAGAACAAAATCCAACATTTCAGCAAAAATGCCTCAAACCAACTGTCAACACTGCAAATACAGGAACTGCAAAAGTGTTTTGTCTAGTTTCAAACATCTTGGTACACTTTAAATCAGACAGAACTAACTTATAAGTAACTTTTCAGCAGTTTGTTTTAAGTTCATTCTTTAATGTTGATGGAATAAGCACCAGTTCCACTACATTTTCATTAATATTAAGAAAAAAGTTACTTGTAAGTTAGTTTTGTTTTATTTCAAATGTACTAAGATATTTGCACAAGAAACTATGAACTTGGTAAAATTTAGTTCTTTGCAGTGAAGCACGGCAGTGGAGGGCTGGTGATGTGGGGACTCGACAGCAGCTTGCTCATTTCTGCTGTTTCTGGTCCCGGAGCCGGTCCATGTGTTTGGGTCCATCTCTAGAACGAACCCCAGAGACCTGGTCGTGTTTATTCCAGCAGCAGGAAGTGCATCTGCTCTGCAGCTCTCAGGGTTGCACCCTTAACATTTACACACTTGGCAGTAGCAACAAAGCGGCTATTGCTCTGGCAACCTCCACTAGTCATTAAGCATAATTTGTCTGGTATCCCACTGCTGAAAATGCACAAAGGAGGGCGAGTAAAGCCAGCATGAGTTCGTCTTCTGAGCTGTCATGTTGAAGGTGAGGCTGGGGGGGGGGAGGCAGCGACACAGCGGCTGGCTCGGCTCCCACAGGACTGCATGGGAACGGCAGCAACCCGAGCGGGCGGGACGCCTCCACACCCCCGTTCTCCTCCTCCCGACCATCAGCCCCCCGTTCCCTGCAGCCGGACGGTTAAAGGAACGGCTCCTGTGGCCGGTCGGCCTCCAGACCCTCCACTACTGGATTTACGCTCCTTTCCTGGTCTCTCTCTGCTGCGTCCTTCGGTTTCTAGGAATTGTTTTCCTTTTCTTATCTGCTGCATCAGTAAAGGTGAACCACAAAATCCAAGCATTGTAGAGATGTGGTCAGGAATTTCAGAAACATTTCACATATGAACCACAACTCTGCTTTTTGACAAATACTCCTGTTCACTGGAAAATTATAATATGCTCCTGCTGCGTTTCCTAAATCCCTAGTAATAAAGATTTAAAGGGGGCATAATACGTAAAATTCAAATTTTTTCACATTTTGTATTTCCCTTTTGGTTTTCTACTGCTTCTAAAATCAGCCCCAGTGCTTAATAAAACCAGGCAGCCGTTGTTTTGGCATTAAGTTTATGTTTGTCGGTGAAAAATGAGCCGTTTCAAAAGCCTCCGGATTGTAATTAAACGAATGAGTTGGGGGCGTGGCCAGCAGCAGCTCATTTGGATTAAACGTAACGGAGACCCTAAAATCAGACGAATCTAAAAATGATTTTGTGCAAAAAAATGTAATGAGCATGTTTTGGGTAGGCCATAGATCTATCCTATTTTAAAAAAATCATAATAGCTCACCTTTAAAAAGGGGCCATTATGTAAAGTTCAGGACTTTATAGCTTTTGTAAAAATTACAAAAACATGCATGTTTTTCTGATTCTTGGACCAATTTCAGCCAAGAAAATGTCCCTTTTCAGGAAAACATTGTAAAAATCCAGCTGAGTTTTAGTTTTAACCAGAACTGCATTTAAGCCACTTGGATTTGTTTTGATTTTATGACGGCAGAACTGTTAAAAATGTGCAGTGAGTGCTTATGCTTGTGTTTCTAAGACAACCTCAACTTTACTGACAGTAATTCTGTGTTAGTGTATGTTTTGGACTGTGCAATAACAGCTTATAAGGAAAGTGCAGAAAAACCTCCTGCCACCTCCTTGAGCACCAGGGTTTGGTGCAAAAACAACAGAACAACTCTTTAATATTGGAGCACACAAACCGGGCCAGCTTGGTGTCGTGTTTTATGACGAGAGGTGAAAAGAGAGAACAGTAGTTGAATTAAAAACGGTCTGTCTCCATGTCTGCAAGAGGCATAAACACCGGCGTGACTTTATTGAACCTCCACAGGAGGCTGGCTGAGGTGAGACCTGCAGGGTGTGAGGAGCTTATAGAGGCACTAAAGTGATTATGAGCTCCTTCCTATCAGTCCACAGATGTGCCGGAGTGAGCTTCTCTCGGCTTGTTGCTTTCTGTCTGCTCCGCTTTATCGCTTCAATCGGGGAGCTTTAAGAGCCTCCATCCATCCAGGTTTAGACCAAACTGTGGTCCCTGGGCGCCACCTAGTGAGCCGCAAGGTACTGCATACCGTGACGTCATAAAGTTAGCTTATTACGTCACGTCTTGTATTAATTTACTAAACATAATAAAAGATAAATGGCTTAAAACTGGGTCACTCAAAATGAAATGTGAAGATACAGACGGAAAGTTTCTCAGGGTGAGTTGCAGAACTTTTGCTTTCAGCAGCTTTACGATGCGCTGCATGGTGCCGGCATGCAGATGTGCTGCGCCCCACGCTGACCAACTGCATCTTTACCCCTAAAATAAAAGTGTTTAAGTTGTGTTGCTCAACCCTGGTCTAGGCTTCAGACCAGGAGTTTTCAAAGTGCGGCTCAGGGCCATTTGTGGCCCTGTGAACAACCTTGGGCGGCTCACAGAATCCATGCTGTAAGTGGAAGTGTGTGGGAGACTTTAGAGTCCAGAAAGCATCTCTTCTGACTGCACCCACCAGAAGAACTGTGCTAAATTGATGTTCTTGAACAGGATTTTATAGGAAAAAAAACATTTTACCAACAATCCCCACAGCTACTGAGAAGATGATAATTCAGTTTTTGTTACTGCAAGGTTGAAACTGATGGAGTGTAGAAACCTCCCATTTCCTTCATTTTGGTGCAGAAAACATTTGTGGAGAGTATTAAGAGTGTTGTAGCCTCACAGTCATGGAGCTCCTGGGTGAAGGATCCGATCTGTGGTTTGCTTTTAGTCAGAAGCTGGAATGAAATGACTGAAGAGATGCAGAGCAGCAGCGGAGCTGAATTTAAGGTTTGAGGTTAAGTCTGAAGACGGCGGTTGGTGAAAGTGAAGACTTGTCTGCCAGCCTCTCTTTGCCCCCCTGGTTGCTGGACTCACTGAAGCCACACCGACTCTCGCTCAGCTGGCCGTCTCATCCCACGCCGCTGCTGTGAGAGCCTGAGGAGGGAGCTGGGAGCTCCTGGGTGGCAGGGCAACGCAAGGGGGCCTCCCTGGCTGGCGCCTGTAATTTTACCTTCCCATTCATCAGCCACAGATATTAATAATAACAGCACATCTGGATTCACTTTACTGTCTCGTGTTAACCCTTTCCACAGCGGGACTGAGGCCTGCTGCAGCTACCGACGAGGACTGGCCCTGCCCTCCCTCTTCTTCTGCTGCGGGTCTCATTCCTCTCGCTGTCAGTCTTCATTTCGGCCCGAGCCGCTGCGGCTCCTTTCCTTCCTCGGCTCGGGCCGACAGGCGAGCCTGAGAAGCGTCACGGCTTCCAACCATTCAGCTTTTCTGTTTGTTGACCAGTCAGAAAAACTGACACTTTGTGGTCTGACAGTTGTGTGTAAACCAAAGTTGGAACATGCAATGTTTTCTGTTTTTATTACCTAGTGAATATAAATGTGTTTGTAGGACAGTTTGGATTTCACCAAACATTAGTTTATTCCCTTAAAGATGGCCTATTAAGCTTCCTTCAACACGTTAGGTTGTTGGCTCTGCAAAACATGCTTTCTTCATTTTTTCTTTTTCACAAAACCATTCTTAGATGATGAGATTTTAGTGTGCTCAGTTTTGGCATTCATTTTGTCACTATCCAGAAACACTGCTGCTGGCCATGCCTTCCATTCAACATTTACTCTCCCACGTGAAAATGGCTTCAAACAGATGCACAACTATACAACCAGCAGAAGTTGAGCCTCATGCACAAACAACAAGAATGCAGCAAGTAGTTTCTGGATGGCAAGATGGTGAGTCAACAACAAAACACTTGTCCTTTCCAGCAGCCATTGTACAGCACATACAGAGGGAAAACCAGCAGAAAAAACAGGCTGCAGCTCAGCTTGAGTTGCTTGGTAACATTTTGGGGTTGCTAGGTAACAGCACAGTGTGAGTCAACAATCAGTTGATTTTGGAAATGGCTCATTTTCCAGAAACCAAAAATCATCTGGATGTTTTTTAAGCACTTGGATTGTTTTTATAAGCGGAATAAACCCAAATGAAAGTACAAAAACATCCAAAAAGTGAATTTGCATCATAAATCCCCTTTAAACCAACACTTGGAGGTTTAAATATTTTTACACCACAATGCCTAAACTCAGCCAGACCCGCCTTTCTCTTTATACCTGTTGCAATCTTTGAGTTACCAGGGGCTCAAAGGACATAAAAGTCAGAATGTTTCTATAATTAAAACTGAGTTTAATGATAATAAACACAAAAACAAATTAGAAGAAAGGAACCCACCCAAAAAAACAAGTCTTTTCAGCAAATAATTGGCCTAACTGAGTGACTGGTATTTGTAGTAATGGGTTAATCCGTCCCATGTGACCTGATGTTGCCTCCTCAGCCAACCAATAAACAACCATTAATACTTTCGAAATCTTTTCTTGCTATATTTACAGCTATTGTTTAGGGTAGTTTTCACATCTAGACCAAATTAAAGGCAGTAAAAGTATATTTGGCTTCGTTTGTCTTGCCAGCAACTGGGATCATGTTAGCTTTGTCTTTAACAAACTTCTTACAAACCTCATTATGGTTTTCTTTCAACAATGGATGTCGTTTTTCATCACCAATAATTGGACAGATTCCTCCACCTGAGCTGTGGATTTCTGCAGCTCCTTCAGAGTGTCCATGATGCTCCTTTTAAGTATTTTAATATATTTCTCCCGTGGATATCTCCACTAGCTTGTTGCTCAGTGTAAGACAGAATTTGTTGGGATGGAAATGTTTGTTCACATCACAATGACACAAAATATGAATTATCAGTCGATTGCTTATGAAAGTCCTGAATAAAGATAAATCCTACAACCACTAAAATTTGACGCCACATCATTCTTGTTTACATTTGTGAAGAATTAAGTTGTGTTAATCTCTTCTTCAGAGGTTTTCGTGCCTCATGGTTGTAGTTCTTGGAACTTATTGAAGGAAACGACACGGAAACCTTCTTGTGATGGTGTGATGTGATGGACTCAACAGCAGCAGGCTTCAGACACTGAAGTGGAGTTTTAATAATAAAAGGAAGAACAAAAATGGTGATTGGAGGGAGTAGACAAGAGAATCTGGTGAGGAGGGACTGAGAATGAGAGGCTTAAATACTGGGGAGGTTGAATCCTGAACAAAAGACCTGAGCTGATGAGCTAACTGACTGCAGGTGTGAGTGAAGGGAGCAGGAGAGAGAAAGTGGCAACAGAAACAGATCTAACCAAAATAAAAACACTAAATAATAATGAAACTACCAAAATGACTCAACAACCTAGGATCCCAAAACTTCTTTATACGAGTGCAACTTCCTCCTTTGTGAAAACGGAGCGCCGTATTTTCCTCTCTATAAGGCGCATCGCATTATAAGGCGCATAGAAAAGGCGCTACAGTAGAGGCTGGAGTTATGTTATGCATCCACTAGATGGAGCTGGACTCAAAGGAACGTCAACAAAACAGTGGGGAGGAGAGCCTTCCTGGGTCGGCCGTGGCCGGACGATGGTCACCCGTCTCCGTTCGCGCACAGCATGTTGGTGGAGAACGTGGTGCTAAGTGACCTGCAGATGACCTGATTATCAGGTCGATAGGTAGATAGGTCAGTCAAACTTTATTAACAAACCAGAGTTCTGACAACTATTCCAGCATGCATCGCGCGCTTCTTCTTCACTGGCTGTTTACCGTAGTTGCAAGACCTGTTGTGGCTCAATATTGGTACATATGTAAGGCACATCGGATTATAAGCTTTTGAGGAAATTGAAGGGTTTTAGGTGCGCCTTATAGTGCAGAAAATATGGTAGTTTCAAATTTCTACTACCATTTCTCCTGCTAGTACTAGACTCTCGCATTTGTTTTGGTTGTATTTACCCAGTATGCCCTGCGCCGTCATCCGCTTGCTGCTTTCTGAGCGGTTCCTGGTCTGATTGGTGTTCACATATGCATTTGAACCGCACCAGGGTTCACTTCAAATGAAATTGAAAGGTGTTTAGGTGGATCAGAGTTCAATCACACATTCAGATCTCCCCAAACAAACTGGACTTTCTAGACAAACGGACTGGAGTTGGATTAAAGCAGCGTGAATGCACTGCTCCTCATTATCCCAGTTTATCCAGTAACATAATGTGTGTTTGTGTGCAACAAACACAGTAGGAGTTCTCATGAATTTCTCTGAAAGTCTAACCCAGCCTGGCTAGGAGAGAAAGTCTTTGCCTTAGATTGGGATTAGGTCTGCAGGGTTTCCCTTCGATTATTAGCATCGAAGCTTCCTGCAGGATCTGGGGAAAGCAGTTTGGTGCATTATTAGAAATGCAAACTTGGTTGCTCGCCACCGCTCCTGTAACACTCCGTGTACCCGAACCATCCCACCATGGAGGCGTGCGGGACGGGGGGGAGTAAATCACCCCAGCGAGCTGTCTATAGGTGGAGCCAGGGTCCTGCCGCTGGCCGCCAGGCTTGGCCCCCCGCCCGTCGCCTGAGCCTCCCGCTGGTGGCAACAGGTGACAGAGGTCTGCTGTGTGCAGAGCTCAGAGCCCCTCACCCCATAGAAACACTTGCTTCATTGCTGCCCTCCTCCCGTTAGCTGCAGGGAGACAGACAGGAGCAGAGTGAGGCTTTACTGCTGTTTATGTGCCACTAAATACGAGGCAAAAAGCTCAGTGTGCATCACTCATCTGCTCATGAGTCAACGCTCATGATGTCACGCTCTGCCATGCCAGCCTCACACACAACTATACTGTAGTACCAGAATGTTTTATAAAAGAGCTTATTTATTAAAAATGGGGAAAGTCGGCTCTTTTTTCCGTGCAGTTACCTCCCAGAGAGCCGCGACTGTTAAAGCGTTGTGCCACAAACAACCTGCTAAAAACACTTATGTCTCCCATGCAGAAATAAACACGGGCCAATTAGCGTTCTTATTTTTGGAGCCGCAGGAGCTGCCAGAGCCGCTGAAAATCTACCAAGCAGACGCGGGCTGACGCGGGGCGCTGCGGGGCCTGGACCCGGACTCGCAGGAGCCGCTGCAGCTATCAAAGAGCCCCGTCAGACTCGACGAGGGTCTGTCCCCCCTGAAATGAATCCTTGTGTCGGGGAACAATAGGGCCACTATTATCCGGCGCAGAGAGGGATGAATTCACACGGGGACAGGTCATCTTGATTTATGAAGTGTGAATTAGGAGCTGAGAGTTGGAGACCAAGGTAGGGTTCGGTGGGGAGGCGGAGGTTGCGCCGCACAAACAGCCGTCTGTGTTTTTTAGAGGCTGGAGACACGGCGGCAACCTCCCGTCATTCCCCCGTGAACCGCCGCCGCCACCAACTGCAGCAGCGGCGGCTGCAGCAGCTCTACGGAAGCCCAGTTTCACATAAAATCCGCTTCACTCTGACTTTACAGATTCCTGAAACTGGTTAATGACTGAGTGTCAGGGTCACGCTGAGAAAGTTATAAAAAGAAACAATAAAATTAGAAAAGTAATGTCATATTACTTTATTCTCATAATACTATGACTTTACTCTTGTATTAATTTGACTTTTATTATAATGGATTCCTGAAATATTCTAACTTTGTCATATATTACTACTTTACTCTCAAAATTTTAAGAATTTATTCCCAAAATACAATGTTTGTTTTCTCATTTTGATTTCTCACACTTCTAATATTCTTGTATTATTTCAACTTTATTATTGTATGACTTTATTCTCATAATTCTCTGAATTTATCTGACATTATTTTGACTTTTTTCTCAAAATATGACTTTATTCAGTCAGATGAAACTGATTGTGTGTACAGCCGGCCTGCCGTAGCGCACCGCCTCTTCCTGCCCTGCTCCCTCGGTCCATAGCAGCGAAGCAGCCAGATCTCTGCATGGAGATCAACTCCTGCTGGTCGTCAGGCTTCATTTGAATCCCAGGGCAGGTTGATGGAGTGCTGCTCCATCCATCAGGAGCTGCACTGTTTGCTCAGATCCCAGTAATGTAAAGGCTCATATAAAGCTGCTGGCCCTCATTCTCCTCTAAGCCAACATGGAGTGTGTGCCAATGTAAACCTGCTGACCAGACGGCCGGTTGCCCAAAAGCCGCAACTCACCACTACTCTGGTGCATACAGTGTGCAGTATTAATACCCTTTAAGCGTTTACTCATTTTGTTGCATTTTATTGGTATTTTATGTGACAAACACAAAGGTGCATAAATAAGGACAAGTTATTTGTAATAACCAGATGCATTCTACTTTACAAAACATCTCAAGCTCAGATTGGGTGAAAAACATCTGTAAACATCAGTTTTAAGTTCTGATTTTGACTTTGACTAGACTTTCCTATCTGCCCAAGTTCAGTCCTGCAACTTTTAGATGCATTGTCACTTTTGGGGCAGATGTAACTGAAGATCCAAAGCTGGTTGATTTAAACTCATTTTTAGAATTTTAGATTGAAGGGAGTGAGAAAATATTTATGCAGAAGATTCAGCTGATTCGCATGTGCATGACAGTTTGCTGCTTTTTGTTGACTGGGTGCAAACATTTAGTCAACTTACGATTATCCAATCAATTAACTAATAACGTCTGTTTACGAAAACATGAAAACATAAATACTTCTTGTAGTCAACAGTTGTGAAGGCCAACAACAAACATTACATTTTGTCAAGTGTCATCGCTAAAATCTCAAAAGCTTAAACTGTTTTTTCAGTGTTGTAGTTTGGATGCCATCCAGAATAGAGCGCCGCTGGTCGCCGCAACCAGTTAGCACTGAAATAATTATGGCAGAGTCATCCCAGAACAGGAGAGAGAAATGGTCCAAACATAGTTTGATTTGGGATGCAAAATGCATTTTATGCGGTTCTGTTTTAAATATAAACACAAACTCCTTAAGTTTCACCTTTAATAATATATTTATGTTTATTCAGTCAGTATTTAATACAGCTAAAAATATAAAATAAAATAATGTGCTTATTCATGTTTTAGGCAGCATATTATGAAAACTTTATGCCTTCATGTTATTGAAGGACAGTTGACCTATTAATCTGCAATTAATTATTAGCAGATTAATGAGTTAATCTAAAGTTTATTGATCTTATCAATAACTTGCTGAAAGGATTTCTATTGGAAGCCACTGTTAATGAAGCATGCTGCCTTTTTTAAACTAGTTTAAATAGGAGCTTGTTTGTCTATTATTTTAGAAAGTAATAGATATTATCACCTATAAACCATTTATTGGAGATAAATGCTCCCATAGTCAATCGGCACAGGATGGACTGAATAATGACCTGCAGGTTCTGGTTTTTCTGCAGGAAGTCCAGTCACTGCTGGGTGTCTTTTGAACAGTCGATAAAAACGTTTCGGTCCAATTATTGCTAATTTTGAGCAAACTTGTAATATTTAGCAAAAATAAAAAAGATGCGAATGAGGCCTGTTTCAATTCACCTCCAGTGAGCCTGAAAGTTTTTTGTGGAAATTACTTTGTTTTTTTTTCTGTTTCTATTGAACTTTTCTAATGTGATATAAAGATGACTCTGTTTCTACACCAGCAGCCCTGATAACAATAAATACATTTATATAAAATGCATGTCAGAACCGGGTCCATTAGGCGCTTAATGCCTGCCTTTTGTTGCCCTTTAACCTTGGCGTTCCCCAAGGCTATGTTCTCATACCCCCACATTTTCACTTGTTTGGTTTTCATTGCATGTTGCACAGAAACATTTTGTCCAACATGATTTTATTTACATCATCTCAGCTTTTCAAATGAGGAAAGTTTGCAAAAATTGCCTAAATATGTATGGATTTTATTTCTGTTTTAGCGCTGACACAATCGAAGCCTCTCCTCCAACTGGAAACTCAGAGCTGAGGAACTCTGTTGTTTTTCTGTTTAGTTTATGATTCTGATTAAGTTTGTACCCTTTTTTTCCTGTCAGCCGGCTTTATAAACCCAGGCGTCTGGTTAATCACTGAGCACTTTGTTCTGCATTTTGCTTTTTAACGACCATGTTTGGATGCCGGCTTTTCTGTCTGTGAAAGTTTTATGGAGGAATGGAAGGAAAACTGACTTGCATCAGGTTTTGGGTTGTTTATCAACTCTGCAAATAATTGCACAGAATTTGCTCATTAAAACTGCTTGTTTAAAGCTGCAGGTTTGTGTTTTCATAAGAGATTTATGAAAACAAGACACTTTTCTGATTTCTCAAAGCTTCTTCTAATAATTGTTACCTATATGTGCTGAAAGAAACAGAAGAATAAGTTGGAAAAAGGTCAAAGTGTAGAGAACTCAAATTAAATAAATAAATGGTAATTAATTATTTGACTTTAGAAATCCTTATTTATTTGTTTTCCATCAGTGTTTTTGCACCATTTTCACCTCAAAAGTTTGTTCTGCGAAGGAAATGAGGGGAATTTGCTTAATTTATGAGATTGATTTGTATTTGGAGCTCCTGTCTGACCATTTGAGCAGAAAACCAGAAACTTTAATGTTTTCCCACTTGGTACAGGAGCAGCTTTAGCCTCAGACTTTCATGGTCATAAACAGGAGCCACAGATTTCTGGGTCTTCATGCCTTGCCTCTTTGTAAAACTATTTAATTTAACTGCTGTAATCTGCGTACAGTCTGCTGGATTCAGGTTGTTTATTCTTTGATTTCTTTCACAACATATTTCACACACTCACATTTCATGAACTCATTTAACCCAGACGGAGCCAAAAATGGAAAAGTTGTGTGTGTGTTGGTGGATGGGGGGCCATCCCATAATTCAACAGCTGATAGACGTACCAATACATCAAATCAATCAACATTCAAAATATGAAAAAGACAAAAAAACAGACCTAAAACAACTACAGTGTCATGAAATCACTAAAACAGAAGTCAGAGCAAAACGTTTAAAAAAGTATGTGTGTCTGATTATATGACAAGACAGCTTTCCGTAGTTTACCAAAAACTCTCTGGTGATGAACCAGTTTTGACCCAACTTCAGTTTGATGGACCCACATTCAACGAATACTTTATGTGGAGAAGTTACAAAGCAAGCCCACATCATGACTGCTCCACCACCGTACTTTGGCTTGTTATGGAAACAAATCATTGGTTCAAAGGTCATTTCTCCAGAGGTTTTCTCATTTAGGAAGTTATAAATGAGGAAATTGGAGTTGATATTTTATTTAAGCCTTAATAATTCTGAGAACCTGTTATTTGTGATAGTGCATTCGTTTTTTGGGCAGAAGTGATTAATCAAGTTAATTATGATGAATTCATTGTTGAAACTATCAAATAATTTATTAATTGATTAGCTGGAGTACATAGATGCCAAAAAAAGCAATTAAGTGAAAAAATTACACATTACATTCAATAATTACTTTTCTCTTCTTGCCTGTAAAAGTAGCACTTTTATATATCGTTGTCACGATGTGGTGTGGTAGGTGGTGAGGAGAGACGCTGAGGCCCAGGTATGGTGTAGATGATGAATGATTTATTAACGAAAACTCAACAGTCCAAAAGACAAGCAGCACGGCAGAGCGGAAAACTCAGAGACTCAGCACCGGTAGCAACTGACTAAACACAAGGACTGACACGAAGAGTTAAAGCCAACCAGGACTTTACAGTTCTACTGGAAGCTTCACAGATATGTTTGACTTACTTACAACGAGGAACAGAGACAACAGGGGAGACTAAATACACGAGGTAATCAAGAGAACTAGACACACCTGGGAGACAATTAACGGGGAAGATGCAGAGACAGAGACTCACAGGGAACAGGATCACAGAAAACTCAAAAATAAACACACAGAAACACAGATCCTGACAATCGTTACATTTTCATAGTCACACCTGCAGTCTGTCAGCATTATTTTTATTTTTGGTGTCTGGTTGCTTAATTCACTGCTGTGTCTTTGTGTAATGAAGGTAAAGTAAGACTAATTAAGTCATAAAAAAATGTACAGAAAAAGAATTATTTTTTCAGTAAAAAACCCCCATTTTTTTATGTTCTGCTCAGAATTAAAGTGCCGGTTTTGGCTTCACCTCGTCAAATTTTGCTACATTAAGGGAAAGTTTTTGAAGTTTGATCAATAAAATGTTTTTCTTCAAAAAATCAAAATTGTTTGTTTGGTTTCATATAAAAAATAGTTTTCAATGGTTAATAAAAAGTCTGCAGAATGGAACAATAATCGATGTCTAAGCTGATTGTTAGCTGCAGCCTTGTTAGTTATTGAGAGAAATAGACGATTTGGTTTGTTTACCACTCGATTGTTGCTGCTTTTAGACACATCTGTCGGGTTTTTTGTTGAATCTGCTGAAATCCCAGCAGATTCAGGCCAACATCAGACAGTTTAGAAATGGATTTATTTTCTCACACTGGGTTTTTTTAAAGCGGTGCAGTGATGCCTGTGATGCGGTGATCCTCCAAACTAAACAGGATTGAAAATCTGAAGACATTAAATCCCTCAGAGGAGATCCAAGATGAGGATGTTCCCTCCAGGAATTTATTCTGGAATATCTGGGATTAAAAGGTCTGATCCAATCTGTTCAGAAATATATGTGCAACTGAGGCTGTCAGTACTTTTCTTTTTTTTTAATTCTAGAAACTTTTGAAAGATATTATTGAACATTTTTAGCTAATATAACAGTTTTTCATGCGAATTCAGGTTCTGTCTAGCGCTCAGCATAAATAAAAAGATGAATTGCATATTTCCTTGGTTTAGGTAAACATATTCTGGCTGTACATGTTGGTACTTTGCGTTGATAAATAGGACAGGAGGAGTGTGACACGCAAGAAAACGATCCATCATCTGACTCATGGTCAGCAGTCAGCAGCAGCCATTAATTTTAATTAAGCTCCCAGCAGGAGTGATTATTGGGATTGTGTGCTTTTGGATTGCAGACGAATGGAAAAGAGTGTGAAACAAACTAGCAATTTGCACACCTCCCAAGTGCCAGAGTAAACAGAGAGGCACCCACTTCGTGTCTGTGTATTCAGCTTGGCTGAGCGCTGTGAAACGTCGCGCTACGACTGCGAGATAAAGCCGCAGAAGGGACGGATCCGACCGCTCTCTGCAGAAAATCCCTGCTCAGATGCTAAGCATGCAGGTTGGACAGCTACCTGAGCGCCCGGCTGCTCTCTGTTGTCAAGATGGCTGCCAAGACCCAAGTCTGTTTTTCCTCAGTAAATGAGAAAGCAGCAGCCGGGGCCACGGTGACCTGCGACAGCCTAAAACATGGAGATTAATTCTGAATCCTAAACTCTTCAGGAACCAGACCTCCATTTAACAAAGAGCTCATTACATTGGGCAATTTATTAGCCCAAAGAACCATGTTTGCTTAACTTAAGAGTGGAAAAAAGCCCTCAATTTAGCAGGCGTCTGTCTCAAGTGGGCTGGCGCTTTAAGGAGGA
Source organism: Micropoecilia bifurca (assembly GCA_903067075.1). NCBI lineage: Eukaryota > Metazoa > Chordata > Actinopteri > Cyprinodontiformes > Poeciliidae > Micropoecilia > Micropoecilia bifurca. The sequence goes on from CAEGAF010104545.1 coordinate 56,534, forward strand.
ATGATCCTCTATCTGAGTGTTCCTGTGGTTAAACAGTAGGAAGGGATTAAAAGAAACCAAAACAACTCGGCGTTAAATGAGCCTGGCGCTCCGATGACTCCTAATGAGAACCATGTTGGAAGTTCTCCCAGGCAGACGCGTCACAAACCAAGCACCGTGTGAAACGTCATTTCAGCTTCACTTTGGATCTCAGGCAAGTGTTGGAATATAAACTCTGTTCTCTTAACGATTTTTGCTTTCATTTGTTCCTCTTAACATTTTAAATCCTCAAGCAAATCTTAGTCACAAAGAAGAACTTGAATAAATGCAGAAATATAGACGTATTTTAAACGATCTGCTTCAGTAAATGATGCCAGAACTGACAGGTCAGATCAAAAGAAGAATTTATTAATAAAACACATTAACAAACTGTTAAAATATTAGTAGAAATGTCTTTGTAGGGCTGCACAGTGGTGCAGTTGGTAGCACTGTTTCCATGCAGCAAGAAGGTTCTGGGTTCAATTCCCGGCCCGGGGTCTTTCTGCATGTTCTCCCTGTGCATGGTGGGTTTTCTCCAGGTACTCCGGCTTCCTCCCGCAGTCCAAAAACATGACTGTCAGATTAATTGGTTTCTCTAACTTGCCACTCTTTTCCTGTCTGCCATGTTTGTTCACGCTGAGCTTTTGTGAGATTTTCTGAGTGTTGGTGGGTGAAATCAGTTTTTGTGTGTAGCAAGTTTCTTCTGCCATGTGGCTAAAAAAAACCTGTTATACCCCAGATTTTTTTCTATTGTCATATTTGCTGTCAGGTTTTGAAAATGGGCAAGGTTAAAATATGAAGTGTGAATCCAGCATACAGGCTTCACTTCCCCCAAAAAAGTAAAGTTCAGTTTACAAATAAAATCTAACGACGCCAAAGACATTAACAGAAACTCTCCGGGGATGGATGAGACAAACTTAATGTTTGGAAAGGCTGGACTGACAAGTAAAACATTTCAGAGAAAGGAAAATTATAACATTACACCTGCAGAGAAACATGATGGTGGTCTGGGGCTGGACAATGTGCATTAAAGGGGCAGAATTTAATATCCAGGCATATTGTGGCATTTTAAAGCTCAATCAACATGTCGCCTCCCGTTGTTATAAAAATATTGTCAAACATAGCTAAAAAGAAATTTGACTTCAAAATTTGACACTTTGAAATTGGGCCTCTGTCTCTTTAAGAAGCTTCTACTCTTACCGACACTGAATTTGGTACTTTTTATTTTATTTTTTTGAAAAAAAGTTTATTCTATAAATGTTTGTCCTCCCAATACAGCAAACTTTAGTAAGAACAAAAGAACAAGTAATGTACTCAAAAACTGTTTAAAATATGTTGTCTCAGATTTTCCACGTTATTGGTAAATAAAAATAAATATATTCATATATCAACACAAGACAGCCAATAATTATGTCCAGCCAAGCTGGCGATGACAGGATGAAGTCTTGAAGGTTTTAATTGTTCCATTATTTAAACATGTTTAAACCTTTTTTCTCATTGAAGGAAGGCAGATCTGGATTCTTCTGAACTTTATTTTTTCACAACCACCAAAATCAAAATATTTGGATTGAGAGGCAAATTAAGTTTTAACACAATTCAAGTATCACATCTTTGAATGGATCAAAAAAAGATGAGGTTGAGAGGGGTGGCCTAGTCAAAGTCTGGACTTATATTTGACCTAGACCAGCCGTGTTTCCTTTAAACTCTCCATGAGGCTGAGTTAAAGGACTTTATGCGAGACCTTTAATTGAAGGAACGTTTATTGGGTTTAATTTGAAGCATTAAAACATGAAATATCTTTGCACAGCACTTTTAGAATCTGTGAAACGTGTAATTGAGAATGAGACGTAGCGCTGGAGTGTGAGGCTGTTTGTGTCGGCTGTTTACCCGCCGTCCCGGTGTGAAAGCGCCGGATTCAGCCTATCTGTCAGCCGCTTTCAGGACCCATGGTTTATGATACGAGCTGCTCAGATGAAAAATATAAGGCTGACATTTTCCAGACTTTTCACCATCATCTGACCGTAAACTAAATGAGTCGTGTGCTCAGATGCTCGTGTGAATTAGCTCATTGAAAATGAAACAGAGATGCATTTATCTAGACTTCATGGTTTATGGCTGATGTAGCAGCTGGCTAAGTTCTTCCATTAAATTATTTTTCAAGGAATGATTCTCAGACTGCGACTCGGGTTTGAACAGGTTCACAAATTGTGATACTTTCCGCTGCTGCTGCTTGTTTGAGCAGCTTTATTGAAAAGTGGCTCCTGCTGCCAGAAATGTTGTCCCACTTGAGCTGGACACAAACAGTAAATACGCTGAGAAAACTGGAGCTGGCAGAACCACTTCACCTGGATACATACGGCTTCTCTCTCTTCATGACTCGAAGTGACATTAGCTGCGTAAAAATATGTCCTTGTTTGTTTTTTCTAGAAAATTAGATTTATTTTTTTTAGAAAATGCTTAGAAGAAAAAATGCTAGAAAATGAAACATTTTTAGATTTATCTGAGATTTTCTAGAAAAAAGCTTGGAAATTTTCTGTTTTAAAAATCAAACATTGGAAGAAATTAGTCAGAAATTTTCTAGAAAAAAATTAATGTCTGAATTTAAACATGGAATATGGTAGAAAAATAATAAAATTTTCGAAAGTTGAAAATGTTTGACTTTTTAAACTCAAATTTCCGTTTTTTCTCTAGAAAATTTCTTGATAAATCACAAAATGAGTTTTATTTTTGCAAATTTTTGAGTTTTGAAACTCATTTTCTTGAAAAAAATTTGGATATTTCTGAGATTTTTGAGTAACTTTACCTTTTAAAAAACAAAAACACCAGCATGCCTTACATTCAGCTGAATCATAATTGGTGTATTTTGCAAAACTGCAAAGGAAACACTTATTTTGCATCAGGTGGTCATGTGATCAAGAACAGGAAGTTACCACTGGTGGAAAGATGAAGAAGACAGGAAGTGCTTGGAGGATGTTTTTAGTTGTTTTTCTTAAATGATTAATCGTAAAACAAACATAATCTTAAGTGACTTTAACTTCAATTTATCTCATTCCACTAATCTGGTTTAATAATCCAAGTGAAAATATTTTATCTCACTTCTGCTCTGTTTAGCTCAATAGGAACTGGTTGGGATTTTATCACAACAGCTTAGTGGATAATATGAGGTTAAAGTAAAACCATTTAAGACTTTCTCCTTTTTAACTGATGAAGATCTGAAAAGTGTGGATTTGTTTTCAGCTCTGTGATTCCAGCTGCAGGTATTTTGGAGTTTTGCTCATCTACAAACTGTCCAATTTTCTTGGACACAGCATGATGCTGCCACCACCATGTTTCACCAGGGATGTTTCTGTTCGTTTCAGAGTTTGGCCTCATCTGAGCAAATTTCTTTCATATTTTTAATGATCTTTTTACTTCTACTGCCTCTTGTGTTATATCTTTTATTTGGTTAACCTAGTGGTTCTTGTAACGGCTTATATAAATACATGTATTATTGTAGAGCGAGTCCCTTAAACGACTTGAAGCAGTTTATCAGTCTCAAAATCTCAACAATTTCCATAAAGTTTGCAGCTTGATGAACCGTCAAGAATTTGAACGTTTCGTCCTTTGGTTTTGTTTTTTTGAGTATTTGGTTTCTCCACAAACTCCCGGGAGGATCGACTCATCAGGCCTACAGCAGTAAAGAATGAAAGTCTGATTTAATGTAGCAGAGGACCGACAGGGGGCGTCTCCTCTCGCGTTCCGGCGCGATGGGAGGAGGAGGAGGAGGAGAATTGGGGAGGGGGGCAGGGGGGGGAGGGGGAAGGTTGGGGATCTCCTCCTAGACAACAAACCCACATTGAACGCGGGGCGCAGGGATGACCTCACGCTGCGTGCGCAGGATAAAACGGAGGCGGCGACTTCGGTCCGGCGCTTTTCTGCAGCGGCCGCCAGCGGAGCATCATGCCGAGCGGAGCCGCGACGCGCGGAGCGCAGGGACTCAGCTGATCGATCAAATCCGCTCACGCTGAGGTTTTCCTGCTCACAAGGAGTTTCATGATGGGAAAGTGATTTCTGAAGGATTCTGGACACGCAGTTTTGGAGACGCGTAAAGTTGCCTCCTCTCCGCTCCTGCGCTGCGCGCTGATCCCGCGGCTCGCCATGGATCCGCCTCAGCACTGCGCTGCCGTGTGTCTGCTGATGTTGTCTCTTGGACTCCTGACGGACAGAGCGATCTGTCAGCACTTCTTCCTCCTGCGCCCCATCCCCAGTGACAGTCTGCCGGTGGTGGATTTAAAGGAGGACCCGGATCCGGCCTTTGACCCCAAGGAGCGGGACCTTAACGAGACGGAGCTCCGGAGCCTCCTGGGGGACTTTGACGGCCGCCTGCTGTCCGTGTCGCTGCCCGTGGAGGACAAACTGTCCGGCTCCGACGAGTCGGATCACTTCGACATCCTGAAGGCGGGCGGAGTTCTGCCCAAGGAGATCCGGGCGGTGGACTTCGACGTGCAGATCGGCAAGAAGCACAAGCCGAGCAAGAAGCTGAAGCGGCGGCTGCAGCAGTGGCTGTGGGCCTACAGCTTCTGCCCGGTGGTTCACACCTGGACCGACCTCGGCTGCAGGTTCTGGCCTCGGTACGTCCGGGTCGGCGGCTGCGTCAGCAAAAGGTCGTGTTCGGTTCCGGAGGGGATGGTCTGTAGACCCGCGAACTCGACCCACCTGACGGTGCTGCGCTGGCGCTGCGTGCAGCGGAAGACGGGGCTGAAATGCGCCTGGATCCCGGTCCAGTACCCGGTCATCACGGACTGCAAATGTTCCTGCTCCAGCTAAGGCTGCTGGGAACCTTAACTTATAAGCTCCGTCATTTTATCCTCTTTCTCCCCCACCTGCACTACAGAGTGTAAGAATGTATTTCTGTACATGCGGCCAACTTCCTGTACAAAGTCAGTATTATTTGTAACCAGAGTCTACTTTATTGTGCAGAATGTTGCTTTTATATATTTTGTATTTATGGAGAAGTGGCGCACAGAGACACGCACGGACTTTGTGTTGGACGAAGCGGATCAACCTCCGAGTTGAACTATTGATTATTGATGCAGTCATGTTTTATCCTGTAAATTTGGGAAATGTACTATTTATTCTTTATATTCTTACAATAAAACGACACAGACATGATTATTAAATGACTTTTCCTTCATTTTCTCCATGCAGACTGATTGGAATCACCATCCCTCTGCGCACAAGGATAGCGCCAACTTTACTTTGCGCAGCTTTGCGTATTTCTGGTATAATTCTGTTTTTTTTCTGTTTTGCTTCCCATTAAACCGTTTCATCAAATCATCAACAATGCGGTCAGTTACTGCATCAGGCACCTTACAGGCTGATCACCTGGCAACAGCTGCTCTGAAGTCTCCATGTGTTTCATCACAAATCCTCCACTGAACAGCTGGAGCAAAGCTGCTTCCTCCTCAAACAGGAAGAGACTCTGAAAAATGATCCTGCAGCATCACCTGGATGATCAGTTGTCCCAGAAATGATAGCCATAAACGATATTATTATTATTTTGAGATCATTTCCAAGTAATGTGATGATGATAATGGCATAAAAATGGAATATTATCCTCTCAGAGATCAATACATTTAAATTAGTTTAAAATCCCTTAACACTGGAGCTGCAAGATATTTTAAATAACTAAAGTAAATAAACAAAATGACCAAAGGTAAAATAAAAACACACACATACAAGCAAAACTATAAACAAAATGGATCCTAAACCTTCATTTCTTGCATTTCATTTAGGTTTTGGATTATATTTAACATTAATGCATCCAGATTACATAACCACAATGAATTATTTCCAAATGTTTCCCATCAATATGACATTAAAACTATAAAACTATAAACTGAAATAAAATGAAAACCCAGCTGGATAAGAGCAACGTTTTGATTTAATGTTATCATTCACACTGAATTCACACTTTGTACACCTGAAATAAAAAAACTAATTTAAAATGACTTTCATTGAGATATAGGAACTTGTTTCAAGTCAATACTTACTTAATATTGATGAAAAAGTTCTAGTTCCACTGCAACATTAAATATCTTGTTATAAGTGAAATAATCTTGCAGTGGAACTAGAACCTTTTCATCAATATTAATCAATTTATCTCTCTTGCTGTACGTCAGTTTTGATATTTACACTTGAAACCAGACAAAAATACTTGGTAAGATTGTGTTTTTACAGTGCATTGTCTCAGCATCTTGCATCTCGTTGCCATGGAAACGCTCTCCAGGTGTACTCCAGGTGTACTCTGGAGATCCGTTGTCCCGTCGCCTGTCGCCAGGTGACTCTCTGTCGGGTTCGGTTTCCTGAATCATTTTCTTCTGCTGAAATTGTTTCAGAGTGAAAACTGAAATCCTGCCCCAGCTTCAGTCCTGCTGCTGGGTTTGGGTCAGAGCTGTCTGGGTGTTCTCATCGCCTAAAGAGCAAAACAACATCTTACTGTCTCACATTTAAAACCACCGCTTTAGATCTCTGCACACAAACAAAGAGTCCTGCCGTGTGAGTGTAAATAAAGCTCCGTATTGTCTCCTCGGCGGTGTGCAGTCGGGTCTCCGTCTCCGAGTCGGGCCCCTCCCTGCCGTCCTGCCAGGGTTTTAGTCGGGCAGACTGTGGGGCACCAGGGAGCCTGTGTTTTGTTTTAGTTGTGTTTAGTCCGTAATGATGCTCCTTAACCTCAGAGGCGGCTCTGCACGAACGCGCACAGCTGACAGATCCCTGAACTCGTCACCGGATTGTAACGTAAAGCTGAAGGTCGGTACAGTGAAGCCCAAGCAAACAAAATGTAGAAACTAACTGATGTTTCTGCTTATTTTCATAAATTGACATTGAGAGAAAAATTACCTTTTGGCTAAAAACAAGGCTCTTCAAGGCTGAATAATAAAGAGTTTACTAATATCAATAGAGAAAGATATAATATTAAATGCAGGTTTTAGCAGCTTTTCAGATTTCTTTATGAAGTAATTGTATATTGCACAAAACCCCAAAATCTTACTAAGTAATTTTCTTGTGGAAAAATCTCAGTACACTTGAAATTAGACAAAATTAACTTACAAGTAACTTTTCAACAAGAAATAAAAGCTTGGTTTAGACCAATCATTTTTTGATATATTGATTTTGAAAAGTATTAGATCCTCTGACAGATTATTTTATTTATGACGAGGCTTTTGTCGTAAGTGGAAAAATCTGAATTTTTTGTAAATTTTAAGAAATTATTAACTAATAACAAGCTCTACGTCTTGCGGAAATACTAGTTGCTAGTTAGTTTTGTCTTATTTCAAATGTACTAAGCTATTTGAACTAGAAACTAAAACAAAAATACTTGGTAATATTTTGTTTTTGCAGTTCACAAGAATTTCTACTTCAATTTCAAGTGCTGTCAAATTCTAAATTAATTATAAATATATAAACTTTAGCAGATCTTTTTACTCAAAACTTTATTCGTTTCAGTAATTTAAGTAACGGTTTATAAAACCTGTATTTATTCAGTTTCTGCTCCCAGTTTTTAGTCTGGGCTCCGTTTGCATGAACTGCTTCTCCAGTGCAGCGCAGCATGGAGCAGAGCCGCCTGCGGTTCTGCTCAGGTGTTCGGTTTGCTTTGTTAGATGTCAACTGTTGGTTCCCTGGACCACAGTTTATGCTGTTGCCATGGTGATTACCGCTGGTATTGGTAGTTTTGACAGTGTTTCCTGGACCAAGTCCTGTCAGCAGCATGGAGGCTCTAAAACATCCTGACTGCTCTGAGTTTGGACTTGATAAAAACCCAGGTTTTTTTTCCACCACCTCTTTTCCTTCCACTAAACTTTACTTTACTTGGGTGTCAGCTGAATTGCTGCCATGATTGTAGTCTTCCCCATGTTTTTATTAACGTAATTACCAAAAAAACTACTTTTTTAAGTCATAAACCAGAGTTAATTGAAATAAATGCTTGAAAAAAACAAATAAATGCCTATTTTCATAAACTTCGTCACAGTGAACATCCCTGCACCACTCAGCCCCTCCAGACTAGCGGCAGCAGCAATTAGGAAACACCTGCTGGAACTGGAAGTCTGAGTTTATAATACAAACTACTTCAGTCCAACGCTCCTAAGAACGATTAAATGGCATAACAGGGAGCATTGTTGTGATGAGTCTCTGAAAGAGTCGGAGCTTCTTAAAGAGACAGAGGCCCAATTTAAAGGGATCACATTTCTTTTAAATCATGCTTATGTACAGCATTTTTATAACTGAAGCTCCTTACATGTACATGGAGATTTCATGACATAAGTTTTGATATTCAGATCAAGATGCATCTTGATCAGTCGACATGGATCATTTGTAGGATGATAAAATGTTAAGGGAACCGAGCTGCAGGTGGAGTTAGGACTAGTCCATGAAGTTCTGGATGCTTCTTCACTCCATTCGTCATATTTCATCTCTAAATGTCCTGAAGTCTCACAAACCCAACAATCTTCAATCAGCAGCCATCCATTACCTTAACGAGGCCTCAGCGTTTGAGCTTTTCCCGCTGATGTTTCCCTCCCTCCTCCCTAATCAGCCGTTTGCTCTTTGCAGATATTCTGAAGCCAGAACCTGATTCCTGATTAAATTCGGATACTTTCCTGATCAAAGCAAACCTCTCCCTGCTGGTTTAGCCAATGATTAAAACAGGAGTTATACGGATGATAAAAGTGGTTTAAATAAGTCTGACCTGCTCATTAATGAGTCGGAGGTTTGCTTTCTCTGCTGCTTTTCCTCAGTTTGCAAAGCCAGGCAGAAAAGTGATGTTTATTCAGGAGAAATGACAAATTGCAAATAATCCTCCTAAGTGGGACATGAAAGGATGTCCCGTAACAATCAGGTTTGAAAGCTTCAAACACAAACTCACTCCTCCTTTCTGACTGCGCCTCTGTAATAAAATGATGCGGAGTTTTGTGCTTTTCTGCGGTGATGAAAGAGAAGAAGTTCTCTTTGATCTTGATAAAGCTGGAAGCTCAGAGACGGTATTGGCTGGCAAACAGAAACGGTGCCATTATGAGACGTTTCTCATATCAGATATATCCCTTAAACTCTAAATATAACCCAGCTGAGCTGAGTGAGAAGTTCAAAGACGAGTTTCTGCTCTGCAGAGTTTGACCTGCATCCACCTGAGCGACTGGACTGTCCAGGAGGAACCAGGTCTCACGCTATAACAGCAGCTCTAACACTCATCCTAATTATTCTTTTAGATTTTATTACTGATGTAGTTCTAATACCGGAACCCAACATTTTGATAATTAGCATTTTTGAGAAGCAGTGACTGATCTACACTGTAAAAATATATAATTTAACCAAGTATTTTTGTCTAGTTTTTGGTGCAAATATATCAGTACACTTAAAGACTAAATGAATTTAGAAGTAACTTAATACAGATTTTAAAAGTCCCATCGGCAGATTATTAAGTTTATTGTAAATGCATATCTTCCACTCTTTTTGGCACTAGTTTTTAGTATTTTCTGCCAGTTTCATTATTTATTTATTTTCTTTAACAAACTTTCTTTTATTTTCTGATTTAAATTCAGTTTAAAACAGAGGTCATGACTGCTGTGAAGCATTTTTTTTTAGCTACTATTTAAATGAACTTTGACTTGCCTTCAAAATAAGACAACACTAACGTTAAGGTAACTTTTCAGCATGATGTAGGATATGGCTTTCAGTCAATCGTTTCTTGATTTTTAGTTCCACTGGTGGATTATTCCACTCCATTTAATCTGGCTGAGCTTCAGCTGTTTTCCAGAGACGAGGCGTAAACATTTCAGTCTGAAGGTGGAGACAAACTCCAAAAGACCTGCAGCCAAGTTTTCTTTTTCTTCAACTTCATAATTACGCAAGACTGTAGACATAAAGAAGATAAAAAGCTTATTTTCTGATTTCTGAGACCTGATTTTAAACAAAAAGTATCTTTTTTATGTCGTTTTGCATTTAATCTGATACATTAAACCCCACATATCATTTTTTTCATGCAAATTAGAATTATGGTTTTATTTTACAGTAACCAGCAGATTCTACAAACTGATCTGTTACTAAAAGCTCCTCTTCACTAAAACCGAATTCCTCTAATGACTGTCTGTCTGTCAGTAGGATCAAATCTCAGGACGTCCAGATGTCCATCTGAATGGAGACAGGTGTTGTGTCTCAGGGGGACGGCGAGCAGCTGTCTCTGCTGTTAACACGCCTCCCATATGAACCTGTCCCTCATTTTTAACTCTCTGTCTGCCTGGCCCTCTGAAGGAAAGTCTGACACATTTTTCTGAGTGGTGAATCTTTACTTTGCTCACAAGCTGCTTCTTCCAGAAAACTTTTAATGTTTTTTCTCTCTTTCTCTTCTAACATGATTATTTCTGCTCAGATTAGCTGTTTATTTCTCAGCAGCTCACCATATGATGACTCCTCCACCACCATGTTTATGACTTTAATGTGATGTCATCTGTTAAATAATGACACTTTTAATGCAAAATTGCACTAAAAGTTGCATTAAAAGACCATCAGGAGTGTAAACATTTAATAGATTTCTGTTCGGTAAAATTAGTGGATCAGTGTTAAAAGATTAAAAGATATTGGATCAAAGTGAACATGAGTAAAACTGAGAAATTAATGCCACTGAATGTAGAGAATGAAATAGTTTTAGGGCCTTTGTCACTTTAAATCCAATTAAGCTGCTGCTGAAAATGGCTGTGTAATTACACAAATATGCAACTTTGAAAAGCAGACGTGGAGCCTCCTGCACAACCAGCAAGAATGCAGCAAGTGGTTTCTACGTAGTAAGTCAACTCTTGTCTTTTGCAGCAGCCATTGTACAGCGAATATAACAGGAAAATCCGCTGACAAAATGTGTTGGAGCTCGACGGTGGTTGCTAGGTAACAAAACAGTGCGCGTCAAATGGGAATGAATAATTTTTCTGATTCCAAAACATCAACTTATCACCAAGAAGAGCCAAGTGTTTTTTAATCATGGGTTGTTTTTTTTTAGAAACATTTGAGAACCAAATGGAATCACAATGATGCACAAAATGTGAATTTTATATAATTTTTCCCCTTTGAGGTTTGTGCCAATTAGTTTCTGGAATTGTTCCTGAGTTTATTTTAGAATTCACTCAGGCCTCTAATATCAATAAAATATGTTTTCGTTACTTTGTTTCTCCAACTAGTCATGTTTGGTGATTCATTTTGATTTCAGGGACTTTTTAATTTCAGCATCTCATAACTTTAAGGTCCAAATATCTGTAGTTATTAACTGAACACCTTTTACTTCTTCTCTTCTTTATGAAACTGTTTTATAATGTAGTCAACAACTTTTCGCCGTCAGCTCCAACGTCTCTCTGCACCAATGATTTGATTTAGTTTCTTTTTCAGACTTGTGCCATTCGTTCAGAGGAATCCCAAGTCGTTCCGGTTGCTGTTGAGGTGAAGGCGTCGTGTTTGTTGTTTTCCTGGTTTAGCTGTTTGGTTGAAACTTAAACATCCTGTAAGAAGTTTTATTTGCTTGGTGAAAGTTGCGGCTTCCCACTCATCAGATAATCGGCGGCTTTTTGAATCCTCTCCCTGCTGCTGATGTTCAAACGGAGACGCTGACATTGAGTCCTTTTACTTTCTTATTTCAGGTATTTCTTTCTTTTCAGGCTGTAAATTTCCTTGATTTGTAGAGGAGGAATCTCAGTGTTTGATGTTCAGAGCTCATTAATCGAAACCTCATCTGGTATGCAAGGTCAGACCTTACTTTGATGTGCATGGGGCGGCCCTGCCAAGCGGAGAGCAGCGAGGGCCGTAGCTCGTTTACTTAAATTCACCAACCCTAGCAACCCTGACACCTTTTGGCTTTTGCCCATCAACTACTGTGAACGACTGGGTAGATACTGGTGGCTCCACGATGTACAAGAGTTTCGCAGAAACTGATTTTAATGCTAATTATTTCTTCTGTTTCTTGGTGTCATGGGAACTTTTCTTCCTAATCTCAGTAAACAAGCAGCAGTTAATCTGTTTATTGTTTGGATTGAGAAGCTTAACTTTTATTTTTGTCTAGTTTCTACACTGAAAGTAAGTCAAAACTTTTCAGTGAGATCTTCAATCATGTTTTAAGTCAATAATTTCTTAATATGGATGAAAAAGTTACACTGGCAAATTACTTCACCTAAAACCTGACATTTTACCACTTAATAAGTGAAATGATCTGCACTTTTTTATTTAAATTAATAGTCAATTCACTTAAAACAAATGTTAATTATCCCCAAGAGACAATTAAAGGAGACACACAGATAGCTACAAAATAAAATAGATAAATAGAAAGGTCAGTTTGTTTATGCAATGAATTGATTTTATTTACGTTTTGCTTCTTTTAAGTCAGTATTAATTATTGACTAAGTGTAAGAACATATTTTAGTTTTGTCTTATTTCAACTGTAAAGAGATATTTGCGTTAGGAACTAATATTTTGTCTTGGTAGTGTTACCTTCTGCATCTTTACGCTGCAAAAACACAAAAGTATTTTTACTTAGTTCCTAATGCAAATTTCTTAGTTCACTCCCAATAAGACAAAACTGACTTTCCAGCAAAGTGTAGGAACTTAATGTTGTTAAGTTTTTGTTCCATTGGTAGATTATTTCACTTAAAACGTGACATTTTTCCCACGTTATCAGTGAAATAATCAATAATATAATATTGAGAAATGATTGACTTAAACAAGTTGCTACATCTTGGTGAGTTATGAGTTAGTTTTGTCTTATTTCAAGCATACTAAAGCATTTGCAGTAAAAACTAAACCAAACCTACCTGGTGAGTCTTTTCAGTTTTGTTCCTGTTGGTGTGTTTTGTTGTGTGGGATAAAGAACCAGCCCCCTGTTTGCACCTTCTACAGGAATTCACTGCAATTACCTCCTGAGCGTCGTATGTAAATATGAAGCTGCGGGGCTCCAGCGGCAGGCCGGCGCTCCGAGCCGGACCTTTGTTCTGCCTGGGCTCAGCTCGGCTCCGCTGGCAGCTTCCCGCTCCAGTCTGAGCCCAACGAGCGGCGTGTGAGTCATCAATCACTCGTTTCCACCGTGTCCCTCTAATAAATCCCCCCCTGCGCCGTCCGGCCCCTTGGCACCTCCAGGGTGTTCAGGTTTATCTGCTCTTCGCTGCATGCCAGGCCTGGATCTTCATTATTAATCCACTCTGTTCCTTCAGCTTTGATCGGATGGTAAGAAGCTGAAGACGAGGTTCCATGAGGTCTTAGGGATTCCCAGGTTGATCGCTAGATATCTGCAAACTGATTCCAGATTTGCTTCCTTTTTCTAGCAAGAATAACAAAAATAGACTCAACATTCCTTTGTGTTTGCTCAAGAACCATAAAACATGCCTAACAAGTGAAAGTCCCATAAAATCAAAAATCCTTTCATAGTGAGTCATTCTCAGCTTTCATTTTTGGTTAGATGTAAAACAAACAAGACAAGTAGATGTGAAATTATCCAGAAGGACATTTGATGATTATTTCTCTAATCAACAACTCCTCCAGGAAAACAGTTTATCCGCTGTTATCGGTGGCTAGGCTAACTAGCATGAGCATTCATGGCTGACTCCATTGTGGTGAACAAAGCAGAGTACACGAGCTTGATTGCCAGCGCTAGGTTTTAGCCTTTGTAGGCAGAGGAGACAGTTTATCTCAACACGCCGATTTTAAAATCGTATTTTATAAAAGTTACACTCTGCAGCTTTACCTGAATGTTGCCCATGAAATATAACTTTCCAGATGCCTTTCACAGCCACTTAGGAAACCAGTGACGTCTAATCAGAAGTTAAATGAGAAACATTGAGTAGAGAAGAATCGGAGAAGCAGGAGCCTCATCCAGATCCGGCGCTCCGCAGGGCGGAAGGTTACCGGGAGGAAAAGCCCTGCAGCAGAACCCGGCTGGCGTCTGCCTGCTGCTGACTGAACGCTGTGGTTCTGTCACGTAATTGCATTCTGTCAAGGTGCTGCACAAACACGCCACATAAACACCGTGAAGCAGAATTAAAGCTAATATCTGGGATGAATTTCCAGCTTTTCTCAGCTGTTCAAAACAAGAACCTGAGGTTCTGACGGCTTGGAGTCAAACTCCCAATTAGGAATTAAGATTAATGTCAAATATATTTTCAATCATTGTTTTTCATAATAGTTTGAGTCGCTGCTCCTCCTAAAACCACAAATTGTTGGTTTTATGTTTCTGTTTGCATATGAATTACAAACAAGCTGCAGCGTGTTAATTAGAGAGAATTACTCCTCTTTTTCTTCTCTTCTGTATATTCAACCTATGGAACATGCAGCCTTTGATTAACAGGAGTTTAACCCAAACTACAGGGAAACGTGTTGCTGCTTTTCACTAAATATGTGGCTTGAATTTGCGCCGCCGTGTGTCTGGTGTCGCCGTTTGAAGCTTCTGCGTCTCGGGTCAGACTCTCGGGGAGAGATGAAGCTGGAGAACGGGAGATTTATCACCTGGAAAGAAGGGCTGCAAGTCTGGAGAGTGGGTTTCCACTTCAGCCTAATTCACTGTGAAGTGCTTTAGACACACAGGTTTGGGAAGATGGATGGAGGAGCCGGGCTTTTGTTTTCCACATGGCCAGCTTCTTCCCTGCCTCCCGATCTGGGATCAGATCCGCTGGAAGACGTTCACACGGTTCATGTTCAGCTTATTTCGAAATTTTAACTTTGAGATAAAATACAAGTCTGGGATGGATTCATATCTTAATGCTGTTTAAACGCTGCAGCTGAAATCTAACAAGTAGTTTTGGTTTAGTTTCTAACGCAAACATGTTGGTATGAAATAAGACAAAACAAACTTACAAATAACTGTTCAGCAAGTTTTATTGTATGTAATATAATGCATGAGTTTGCTCTACAGGACTTTTAGCAGGCATATGAATATTATAAAATGGTTTTAATTACACATTTTTAATAACTATTGAGTCTGTAAGTAATATATTTCATTTAATTTAGATAAGCTTTTGTGCATTAAGTAAGTTTTCCACTTCCTTCTTCTCCTGTTCAGACTAAGAAGTTGTGGAAAACAATAATATTAATTTGTTCTTGTTTATGTAACTACATGTTTTCTCTGTCCTACTGATTGCTTGTTTTCTTGTTCTTAAAAACCAATTTGAAATTAATAAATCAAATAATGATCAGAGACTGTTTTAAGTAAATCATTCCTTAATATCGGTTAAAAAGTATTTCTCCAGATTATTTCACCTCAAAATAAGCTCCTATATCTTACTGATAATTTACTTGCAAGTTAATTTTGTCTTATTTCAGGTGCACTGAGATATTTACAGTAGAAACTAGATCAAAAATTCATTTTATGAGTTTGTTTTCTCTGTGTATCTAACAGGTAAGGCTGTCTGCTGCTGGAGCTCATCTGTTTTAAAGCTCAACTATTTTGAGCATGAATTTTGTTTCGGTTTGGAGGCGTATGTGAACACCAAGCAGACCAGAGACCGCTCCAAAAGCAGGAAGTGGACTACAGCACAAGGTATTCTGGGTAAATGCAACAGAAGTAACAGCTTGACAGAAGAGAAATCCAAACAAACATTTAAAACTCCATTTTTGTTTAAAATTCATAAAAAAGGAAGTTGCGCTCAGTGTCTTCAGAGGTTTTTGTGTTGTTTCCTTCAGTGGGTTTTGTTGCAGCGCCCCCACAGGTGAGGAGGGAAAATGTCCAGAAATGAGCTGAGCTTACCAGAATATCAGGTGTGAAAACAGCCATAGAGTTTGGGAATCTTTGCAGATTGATGAGCAGCAGCGGTTACTTCGGATGGAAAGGTCAAACAAGAAGCTGCGGTTAAATGAAATCGTCTGGTTTGTGAAGTTAAAGTGAAGGAATGCTGCAGGATGTGAGAGCAGGGATGAATTATGCAGCGCGGCTCAACGCAGGAGATGCATCAGGAAGCAGCGGGAATCCTGAGGATTCCTGTTCAGGTTGAAACCTTCCCTGTCAGCTGTTCTCACCCAGGACCCAAACAGAGAGGCTGTGTCTTCAGAGCTACAATGGCAGCCATCATAAAACTCATTCAGGCCGTGTTGGTCCTGTAAACGTAATCTGCAGGGTGTTAATTACAAGCCGGCGCCTCTGGAGCAGGAGCCTGATCTCCTTCCTGAACAACGCAGCTCCGGCCCTGGAAACGAGCTTTTGGCCCTGCTGGGTGTCCTGTTTGAACGGGACGCTTTAAACAAATTAAGAGCCAGTCAGATGCTGTTTGTGTGACCCTTCTCTCCTCAGGGTGGGAGTAGCATGGTGGGGGAGGCAACCAGAACTCTTGTGTTGTTTACTGTCATTCATGTGGAGGTCTGAGGGTCTGTGTGTTTAGCACACACATGACAATCAGAGAAGAAGAAAAAGAAGAAGAAGCTCCTGTAGAACGGAGACGCCGCCGGTGCAGAGCAGCATGGAGTCATCAATCATTCTCCAAAAAAAACAAAAACCCAGGAGCATCTTGAATAGAAATGTTTCTGCTTTATGTTTCGTTTAAAAAAATGTCTAAAAAACATCTAGAAGTTAAAGGTTTGAATAGATTCGTTAAAAAAGCTGCTGTGAGTCGGAAGAATGCAAAAAGGAAAAAAGCTGCTCCTCTTCATTTGTATTCGTTTAGAGAGGTTTGTTTGAGAAACGTGCATTTTGAGGTGTTAAGCCAACAAATTTTGAGAATTTTTAAAATATTTTAACTTTTCTATGCATTTTAACTGCAATATTACAAAATAAATGCACTGAATAACATCAGCTTAGGTTAAATTTAACTTTAAATTTGTCTTTAAAATTGTGCAGTTATTTTTTGCTTTTCTTTATCAAAAACAACAAAAGTTTTGTTAACATTTGTATGGAGGGCAGAAAGTAACACCATCCAACTGAAAACATGTTTCTTATTGTTGATCAGTATTTTTTTTTCCTTTATTAGTGTTAAAAATACTAAACTAGATCATTAAGTGTATTTTTTGTTAATATTTATTAGAACCTAACATCTGATTGGTTAACCTGCCTTCAGCTAATAAAACAACATTTTGCATCACATTACTTTGATAAATACATTTAATTCACACTTGCTTTTCATGTTTACTTATTCATTTTATAAGTCGTTTTATAGAGTAAAGTATCTGCATTTAATTTGATTTAAATGACTCCATAAAACATCACTTTTTGCCCTGAACTCACGTTCGTTCACTGGGAAAACGAAAGTTATGTTTTATGGACAGATTCCCAGAGTTCCTTTGGTTTTTCAGGAAATCCGACCTTCCTGTTTGCTTGTGAGGACCTAATTGAGAACCGTCCTCCTTTGTCCGCCTCTCCCACTGTAAACCCAGCGGACGCGGTTCTGTCAGTGAACCCGTCTCCCTGATTTTGTTATTCAGTTATTGTGTAATGGTCTCCAAAGGTTGATGGATGGCTCCTCTGCAGGTCTCCCTGAGGAGTGAAAAGCTCTATCTGGACATTAATCTACTGCTGTGAGACAGACACGCTTGTTTAGCCGGCACAAAGCCCAGTAAGCTGTTGTCTCTGAGAAAAAGCTGCCCGTCTCCAGAGCCACTGGAGGCAGCGATGGCTGGAGCCAGAGTAATGACCTGTGAAATTCAGCGATAGAGCTGTCCTGTTGCACACAGGTCCTCCGGCTCCAGGCCTTGTTCACAGCCTGCTGCTGATTTATCCGAGTTCCCCTCCTGGTGCCACAGGCTTTACGGGACGTTTCCGTGGGTTAAGTAAAGCTCCCCAGACTCTGGAGAAAATAATCAAGCTTTTGTGGAAGCTCAGAGTTAGAATAATGTAAATAAAGTCGACTTTTGTCTTACTTCCTGCTATTAAGATGCAAATAGAGCAGTTTGGGTCACATTCCCGGTTTTATCCCATCGAGCATCATGGAAACGGCTCCAAATATTGACTCTGCTTTGTCTGGTGAATTAGTCAATATTTTCTCTCCACCTCAATCAGATCAGGATGTGAGGCTGAAAGTCGAGGCTTGGCGCCTTTGATGGAGGTAAGGAGAGGAGCTGTGTCTTCCCCAGGGCAGATTATACGAGGATCAGAAGGCCAAACTTCCCGCTGGCCCCCTAAGTCTGGAAGATACAGTTTGACTTTGTTACCACAGCTTCACAGCAGAGGCAGAAACGTCCTGATTCCTGCCCCGTGGGTGTGAAAAGAAACTCCTCGGTGGGAGAGAAAATGGCTTTCATGTCAGAAGCTGCTTTGTTCAATAACTCCTCACACTGTTGACTCTTTCTCTTCCTGTTTATGTGAGAATTTACAGGTAAAAATCTGATTTAGAACAAGCAAATGTTGATAACCTGCTGGGTTTCTTTCATATAAATGCTAATTTGATTTTGTCCAAGACAGAAAATGTTTTATATTCTTGAGACGTGTTTTTATTATTCCTACCAAGCTTGAAGGATTGGGTGTCATTTGTTTAGCAGCTTCTTTTTCAGGGAAAATTTAATGTCAATTTACTGAAAATGTATTGAAACAATAGAGGAAATCTGAAGTTTTGTTGGCCTATTTAAAGCCCAGAACTAAATTTGACATTTTGTTGAATCACCGGAGTAAAGATACCTGATGCTCTTCGGCCAATAAAAAGACTGAATGCTGGATCTGAATAAGACGTTTCAAGAAAAGACCTGCAAACATCTACAACAGATTAATCATGGTTGAAATGTTTTACATCAAATAATCTTTGTAGACTTTATTTTTTATTTTCCTCACACTGTTGATCATTATTTCAACATCTAAAACATCTAAATCTCTGAAATCTGTCTTTTTCTGGACTGATTGAAGCTGAGATCCTAAAAGTCACTTATTAGCTTCTTCAGACTTTTAAAAATAAACCTTTAAAGGTTTATTCCCACAAAACCTTTGCTTTATGGTACAATCTGGTCGATTTGTGTCAAATGTGGCTAGAACTCCTCAGAAGGTGATACAAGCATGAAAGTTTGACTCGTTCCGGTTTCCAGGTAGTTCAACGATGGCAGGAAACGGCTGGATGACATCAGGCACCGCGACCAATCAATAAGTCCTCTCTCTGCCTGGTTGTCCTTCAGGTGTCGGCGCATTTCGGAGCGAAGGAGGCGGAGTCCATCTGGCCTAATAAAAGAAATCTGGGGGGAAAAAGTGACAGATGTGGACACTCGTGCCAGTGAGAGAAGTGAGAGTGGGACTGTCAGACATGTCGACTCCGGCGCGGTGATGGATGGAGAGTGAGGTAAGATGGATGACATCGTCTGTCTGAGGCCGTGTTGTCATAGCGGAGGACTGCCGCTTGTCTGAACCTCTCAATATCAGAGAGCAAACTGGAGTTTGTTTACTCTGCGCCAGTGGAGTGATTTAGAAGGAGGGTGAGGGAGACGCGGTGTAAGGTATGTTCACTGGAGGTCGGCTCGGGTTTCCAAACATTCCCTTTGAAATCGAAGAGCAACTATTTCTGCTGTTTGAAACCAAACAGTTTGGTTACAGTGATTGGAAGAGGAAGGAGTCAGACAAACGAGATAAAGGTGCAGTGATAATAATCACATTATTTTAACATAACACCATAATTGTCGAGGAGAGGCTGGAAAACAAACTTCATCCTCCCCAGTGTTGTACAGTAACGAAGTAAAAACACTCTACTACTTTACTTAAGTATATTTTGGAGTACTTCATACTTTCCTCAAGTATGAACATTTTTGATAACTTTCACTTTTACTTCACTATATTTCCGAACTTAATTTCATACTTTTACTCCGATACATTTTCAATGTGTGGTTTAGTTACTCGTTACAAAACAGCGAAAAAGAGAAACGCTGGTGTTTTGACCCACCTACTGATTTACTGCTATCAAGTCGGTTTCCTCCTTACCTGGGCTGGTTCATCACCACTAACAGGATGGTGATGAAACTGTTTCTCTTCTCCCATTAAACAAAAAGTCTGGCGATGAGCAGCAGCCTCATGTCCCTAAAGCCACATAATGACCAGTTTGCACCAATAGTTTGTGAAGTAGAGAAATCGTAACGGCTTTTTTCTTCATGTTGGCCACATTTTCTTTTCTCATTTTCAGCTCTGAACTTACTTGAAGGGAAAACTTACAAAAACTTTATATTTTCTATCCTGGAGGGGAAACTAAGAAGCTGGTTCAGTTGTAAAGCAGGTTAAGTTATTAACCTTGTAGGTAAAGCACCTAATGATGCCTGCAGGTTTATCT
>CAEGAF010104546.1:0-30525 GCA_903067075.1 Micropoecilia bifurca
TAAAGCTATGCCAAACTATAAGAATGTTAACAGTAACAAAATTCTTTACTTTAGTCATGTTCATTATTTAGGCTGATCTTTGCATCTTAGCATTCCACAATTACAAAGTGGTGACCCAAACTAAGGTCTCCACCCAGACTTTGGGTTCCACTCACTTAACTCAAGCAAAGTGCTAGTTGTTGCCCATTCCTGGATATGTCTGGTAGCTCGTGAAGCACTATCTCCACGCCTTGTGAGTCTTCTTCCATCCTCCCTTTTTCTTCCAATAAACTTCACATTATTATGCTTTAGGACAACACGCTCTGTTCAGCCAGCTTCTTTAACAATGACTGAGTATGTCAATCACCGCCGACTGGAGAAACATGAAGCCACGTGCATTGCAAATTAGCTCAGGCTACAAAAGTTGGTTCTTGGTATTGTGTATACTCAACAATTGTCCTCATTCAAACAAGCAATAACCAAACTAAGCTGTCTGTATTCAAAATAAGTTTTCATCTGCCTTATTCTGTACTTGTTTGAGAAACTTTTACACCTCTGCCTTCATTAAATAAACCACTACATACATTTACTTAGCAATGATATTCTGATGTTTTGAGATGCACCTCAACATGAATATTTAAACATTTCTCCAGAAAATGATCTCTGATTGATGACACATTCTTGAGAAATGTCTAATTTGACAGGGCTGAAATGATATCTGAAAAAAAGTTGTATATAGTAAATCAATTTCTTTATTTCCTACTTTTTCCTCCTTGCATTGCTTTGTTTAACAGATACTGAAAGATGCCAGGTAACGTTGGGTAACTAAAACAAAGGCTGTGGTCATCATCATCAAATATGCGCACGTCTCCCCCTAGTGTTTAAACAACACAATGATTTCTGAGTCTTGATATTGTAGCTTAATTACATCTGCTTGTGAATTTTCTTGATATAGACTGAAAAATGTAAAATCTTTTTTTTCAAGCAGTTGAAAGTGCATAAGAAACTTGGAGTGATTACTATTCATTATTTACTACAAATATAACAGAGTTCCACCCATCAACTATATTAAAAGGCATAATGAGGATTATGGTGAAAAAATCGATCAAAGAAGAACTCTTAAAATCAATAATGGTCAAATTAGCTTTCTGAGACAGGAATGGAAGTTAGGGGTCGTACAAAAACCATTTACCAAACAAATTTTAACATACTGGGTTTCCAGAAATTATATTAAATAAAAAAATAATAACAGCTGGATAAAACATTTGAAATTTTATTGTAGGAATAACAGAAGTGAATCTCGAAAAACTTCCAATAACAAAAAAATACATATTTTAAATAAACAGGAGTATAAAAACATGCAGGTTACATGAAACAAGGCTTAAAATGCAAACATGACAATTATTTTATTATGTTCTGTTTGAAAGGTTTCTTAGCATTAGAAATCACCACTAATTTAGAGGTTTTGCATTACATAGAAATTCGTTACGAAAAGCACATTTAGGAGACTTTTTTTAACAACTGAATTTGTGTAAATGTGTTTAAAGGCAGTTAAGCCTAATATTCCTCCGCACTTCTGTGTAATACGTCCTCCTCTAAAAACAATAGTCCACAAAATGATAAAGACATCAGATTATTACTCGGCTCCAATCGGGGACCGCTACACGGTAAAAGCTGAAGGTCGATGCTGATGGCTTTGTTTAATTGTTAAATCTCAAAAAGTGCATTTTGAAACAAAAACAATAAATAAGATCCGGTTGCAAAGACAGGAAGCGAGGAGATACTCATGGCGCCCGACTAGAAAGAATCGACAATTATCGGTTGCTATGTTGTGATCTACTCGGTGCCTCTACGCTACAGGATACTCATCTCCTCAAAAATACAAGGTAAGAAAAAAGAGCAACAATTCTGATGTCGGGAAAGGAAAATGTTGTCATTTTCTTCAGGGAGGGTATTCGGGCGGTCTGTCGCCACTCAGGCCCTCGAGGTCCCCGGGCCAGTAGAGCTCACAGAATGCCTGAATGGAAAAGACTTGAAGTGGCGTATAATGGCGACACGCAGCAGGCAGGGTGAAGGGCAGCTAGGCCTACCTAAAGCTGCTAATCTTTGCCACTGTCTGAGTCAAATTAGCTGCGTGCTGGGATAATGTTGTCGTTTTATGTTTGGGACGGCTTTGTTTTTGCCTAGCTTCAGCCTTACAATATTAGAAACGGGCCCTGTTTTTTGTTAAGACATATTAAAACGCAATCCAGTAGTACCACTGATCCAACACAATGCTAATCCGTTAGCTTCTATGTTCACTTGTTAGCGTATGCCTCTGGATAAGCAAATGAACAGTAAACAAGAAGACTTATTCTGAATCATGATCAATGCAAATCCTCCAAAATGCACGTTTATTAAAAGCACTGGAATCTGTAAGGACAAAGGTGCTAGGAAGGACGTATGATTAAGGAGAAACGTAGGTAGTTTATTAGTCGACACTTTTAAGTAGCAAAGTACTTAGTCCAAAATATAAGATTGTCGTTGGTGGTTTTCCCCCCTAGTTAAAATAAAAATGCCGATGGCAAACCTATTTATATCTACTTCAATTGGGTCACCTTTGTAAGGAAGTGAGTTTGTTATGCCCTTTAAAAAAACTTGTGAAATCCTGTCTACCACAAACACAGCTTTAGGTGGAGGCAGAATGATTGTATTAGACTGTATTTCCCTCGCGGGAATTAATAGTGCTTTAAATAATTTGAGTCAATCTCATTGAGAGAGAAAAAGATGAAATGCTGCAACCAGAGGCAGCCCCATATTCTTTGCCTATACCCAGCTGGCAACATTTTGAGTTATTGCTATGCACAATCACAGTGGTGGACATCACTAGCATTTTTACAATTGAGTCATTAGATATTTAGATTCAGGTAATCAAAGGTAAGAATTCAAGATGTCCAAGTTACTAACCATGAAGTAATTCTATGTGACAACAATGTAAATAAATGTATGACTCAAGCTTGATGGAAATTATTTTGACATGGTTTGGCAAGACAACACTCAAAATCATTTGTTGATTTTAATAGATGGACTTGAGGCCAATATGATCTTAAAATGTGTTAGGAATATTTTTAATACATTGAGATGATGAAACAGACAGACACGAGTCAATGTTTTCTTCACCATTTGTATTTGGTTTAAATGCTGCAAACTGATGGAATACTGGAATAAACATTGATGATCTCACCAGTGGGCTTCTCACCACCTGCTCCATTAATAAGTTTTGATTATTTAAAATATTTCTCTGCTTACCATTAACTACTTTTGATTTAAAAACATTACCAGCTGATAAGACATATATAAACAAAGTCATAAATCTATCACCGATAATTCTTACGTTAAAAAATTAGAGTTTAAAATAATCTATTAGGTCACATGAGCTTTCTGGGGCATCTTACCCTCCACTATTTAACTGGCAGTTACTATTTTAGATTTGAGCAAGATCTTCTTTTAACACTTAAGACTCAATTGCTTGATGCCAACTAAATATTGCTTAGATGTATATACCTTGAAACTGTACACTTACGTGAATGTTTTTAACATGTTTTAAAGATGAAACTTCGACCGAATTTATTTTATTCTTCTGTTGTAGTTATGGATTCGGAGGAGAACGAGGTGGAAAGCAGCAGTGATGCAGGCCCGTCGGGGATGGAGGAGCCGTCTGAAAGCGGCATGGGCATGGAATCATCAGAGGCGATGTCCGCAGACAGCAGTGATGCTGCTGCCTCCCACGCGCAGGCCCCAGAGTCAGACTGTCATGTGGGACAGAGCTCAGAAGGACTCGTGGTGAGTTTTTCTGAATGTCGTCTTTTGGAAGACAACTTGAATTCAATTAAGCCATCGGAAGACAACGTGCTGCTTCCGCTTGTTTTCCAGGTGTTCATCCCGGAGACCAGCTCCAGCACAGATGTCAGAGTTTCTTCAGTTCATCTTCCAGACTCGTCTTCCGTGGCTCAGTCCACCAGCGTGTCCAGTGTCTCCACGGTGACCCAGTCAGTGCTGGTGTCTGAATCGGCTCAAGTTCTGGTCCACTCCAGTGCTGTGTCCGACGGAGCTATGATGGTTTCTGACTCCACAGCGTCTACCTCATCTGATCTGGGTTCTGCAATCGACAAGATCATAGAGTCCACCATCGGCCCCGATGTCATGAACGGTATTTCCAAAAAGGAATCTCATACTTTTTGTGCTTTTATAGTCTAAGAAGTCTTGAGAGTGTCCATGGGTTTTCATAAGTTTGAAAAGTTTCATACTTTGTCATGTTTCAACTGCAATTGTCAATGTGTTTAATTGGGATTTTATTTGTAAGTCCTGTGAGTTTGTGAGTCTTGACACTGATTCCCTAACAAGTTTAGGCTTCGAGTTTGACTGGAACTTTCCAATGCATAAATATGCTTATATCAAATTTCATTGTATCTTTGGTGGTGGCCTCAGGGCGGCTGTTCTGCTGGAAGTCTTTTGCAAATCTTACTCAAGCCTGTATCTAACTCCTTTGACCTCTCACCACCCTTCACAGTTTTATTTGTTTAAACAAAATTTCAAGTCATATATAATCTTCCTTATTCTTTCATCAGTTGCATAAAATCCCAGTTTTGAATCCCACTAATGCACACAAGTGTGTAAAAGTTTGAGGTACTGCACTTATACTATGCACTTTCATAGTACAGTGAGTGATGTCCACTGTATTTTTATTTAAGGTTGTATAGATGTCACCAGCGCAGAAGATGGAGGCGCAGAAACTACTCAGTATCTTGTTTTACAAGGACCAGATGACGGTAATATGTTTCATCCATTAACCCACTTTAAATGTTATCATCACTTTCATGAAATGTCTATTTTCAGAGCAGGTATATTATCTTCACCATTATGTGGTGCTGTGCCACGTGAATGTGAAAGGATGAATCTCAGTAAAGCAATACGATCCTCCATACTTTTGTTTCTTCATCTACTCCACACAACTAAGTTAAAGTTTTCAAATCCATCTCTGTTTCTCGCATGTTGCAGGGGCTCCTATGGTAGCCCAGATGTCGTCTTCAGCCATGTCCAACCGTGTCGCCATCGAGGCTCACGCCGAAGGCCCCACGTCCACCTGCCAGGATCAGGGAGACCTGCAGGGCGGCCTTGAACCGGACCAGCCCGATGATCATCCGGGACACTCCGGTTACAGAGAAGAGAGCAGCAGCCAGCCCGACCAGCCCCAGCATTCCCATCCTTCCCAGTACATGGACTGCAGCGTGGACGGCCCGGACCAGACTGAGGAGTCTTCATCGTCATTTCTCGAGTGTTCGGGCGAGGAACCCGACCAGACTCGCTCCCAGACCGGCTTCCCTGACTACAGCGGGAACAACAGTGACCAGGACCTTCCTGGATACGTGGAATGCAGCGGAGCCGACTCAAACCCCACCAGCAGAAGCCACTACGTGGTGGACTGCAGCTCCGGGTATCTCCAGCGTGTAGCAGATGACAGAGACCAGCTGCATCATTCACGCGGCTACATCGACAGCAGCGCCGACCACCGGACCCAGACCAGTCGACAGTACGCAGGAGAGTCCGGAGGGGAATGTGTTGCGGCCGCAGACTCTGAGCAGCCCGGCTGTTCGCGATATCAGACTAGACATGACGACGACGATGAGCAGAACCAGGATCCAGATCAGCCACAGCACTCGCAGCAGCAGCCACAGCACTCCTGCTACACGGAGAACAGCAACGGCCCTGAGGCATCCCTCTATCACGACGACAGCTCCTCGTCGGACCACCCGCTTGCAGACACGGCGGGCACTGGCGAACGTCCTGAGGCGATGGAATGCAACGAGAGTCAACCTGGTCTGTACATCAGCAGCAGCGGCACATATGCGTCTACTCAAGAACCTGAACCGGCCCAACAGAGCTCCCCGTGCCCGGAGGAGCCTCAGGGCTCCCAGGATGAACCGGGGTTCTCCAGAGAGATGGACATGTCAGCCGCGCCGCGGGGTTTAGGAGACCACCAGCCGAACCTGGCTGAGTTAGAGGAGATGATGGAGGTGGTGATTGTTCATCAGTTCAAGTGCAAGATGTGTCCGTACAAAAGCGTTTCCAAAGACACGCTCATCAACCACATGAGGGACAAACACTTTAAACCCGCCGGTAAGGATTCTGATGATGTCTATGAATGACAAAGCTGACTGGATAGTCACAATCAGATTATTTTTTAGTCCTATTTACTGATTTTTTTGTTGTTGTTGTTGTTTTGTTAAGGTGAAATTCCAATGAAACGAAAACGTGGTCGACCTCCTAAAAGCGAGACGTTGGCTCGTCAAAAAGCAGAGCGAGAAGAGGCAGAAAGGAGGAAAGCGGAAGAGGTGAAGGATGCCGTGAAGCAACCAGAAGAAGAGGACGATATTGTGGATGCTGGCGCCATCGACGATCCAGAAGGTGAGTGGCGGGAAACATTTTCTTTAAACTCTCAAACAGATTTCCTCCTGCCTTTGTTTAAAAGTTTTGTATTTAAGCTAAGATTAAATTACACACAGGTGGACATGGCTTAACTCAGTCAAGCCATCTTTATTTACCATTAAAAACAGAAAGCAAAAAACAAAGTGCTGAACATGAAAAACATTTGAAATAAAAATACTTTTAAAAAATCCACCCAGAAATAAAAGCATCAATAAAAGGAGACAAACTTGATGAACTCATAATCTGTAATGAGCCAAAATTCAAGTTAAAAAGAGTTATGTTTTAAGAGCATATTTGAATGTATAACTAAGTTATAACTTACAGTTTTTCAAGTTGTAAAACATATTAAATCCAACATATCAAATTCATTTAACCTTACAAATTGTGTTTCTTGTCATATAAGATCTCTATGAAATACATTATAGTTTGTGACTATAATGTGACAAAATACAAGAGTTGAAGCACTGAGGCTAATTTTAGAGCGTAACAACCTTAACGTTGCTCTTCTGTTTGTCTCCAGAGGACAGCGACTACAACCCAATAGATCAGGAGATGAAAGGAAGACTTCCAGCTTTCCCAAAGAAAACATCCACTCCCATCTCCTCCTCATCTCAAGGGCGTCCCCGGCGAAAGGTCGGTCGCCCGAGGAAGTACAACGTTTCTGGTGAAGGGGACAGCAGCAAAGGTGAAACGTTGCTTACAATAACACAAATTCAAACTTGCAGCTTGCGGTCGGTTCGTCCCTCATCCTCGGCTGTTTGTCGCAGAAGCAGAAAGCATCTCTAAGTGGTCCAGGCTCAGTGCGGATCCCTCTGCAGCTGAAGAGGCAAGCTCTTCTGGTCTGGGCCAAGGTCTGGGTAGAGAGATTAACGAGGACGCAGCTGAGGCAGCGATCAGCCAATCTGACTCCGAGAACAAAGACCCTTCGTCAAACTCCCAGCCAGAGGAGGAGTTCCTCCCGAGGAAACGGGGCCGACCTTCTAAGCGCTTCCTACGCAAGAAATACAGGAAGTATATGAATCGCAAGTAAGCTCCAAAGTATTTAAATGTTGTCATGAGTGCATGAAAATATTTCATGATGCATAAATGACTTATTCGTCTTCAATGTGTTCCAGTCGGTACTATAAATCACTCAAACCTCTGCTGCGGCCCCACAACTGCTGGATCTGCGGTTCGCGCTTCCTCACCCAGGAGGATCTGCGCTTTCACATCGACTCTCATGAAGGCAACGACCCGGAGCTGTTCAAGTGTCTCCAGTGCAGCTACCGCTGCAAGCGCTGGTCTTCACTGAAGGTCAGTGGAAGCAAAGCAACTCGCAGCTTTCAGGCTCCACATCACTTTATTTGTCGGGTTTTTATTTTTCTGAAATGCGTCACACGACAACTTTTTTTTTCCTTTTATGCAGGAGCACATGTTCAATCACGAAGGCACAAAGCCATTTAAATGTGAGGAGTGTGACTACTCAAGTGTTTACAAGAAAGATGTTATTCGACACTCTGCAGTTCACAGCAAAGAGAAGTGAGCAACATATTTAACAAATATATGGGTTTTCGGTTTTCGCCATAATTTCTGAAATTACAACTAATAATATCTTTATGATCTTGCAGGAGAAGAAAAAAAGAGTTGGTGAGTATTAGCACTTTTCCCAAAGTTCAGAATGAAAACTGAGGATTATGAGCATAACAAGACATAAATCATCAAAATGTCATTAAATATAAAAGAAAAAAAATGTCAAAAAACATACACCATAAGACATGAGATAAATCGAAATAACTATTAAAAACTACCTGGCTAAATAGATATTTGAATAAATTTAATGTTGCTCCTCAGTGCTTACTATAAAGCAGCAGTGTCAGTTTCCTTCATGAAACTGATTAATAGATGGATGGAAAAATCTCAAATCTTTTCTTTCTATGTTGTCTCTCATCATTTCTCATCAGCGTGTTTGTCGTTTTCATCCCCGCAGGTTCCCAAGGTGTTGGAGTTCCCGTGCCCAGTGTGTGACAAGGTGTACCCGATGCAAAAGAGACTCACCCAACACATGAAAACTCACAGCACTGAGAAGCCACACATGTGTGACAAGGTGTGGAGCCTTTTCGCATCAAATTCTGCTTTTGCGTCACTGTGTTCTGCGTATGAAGAGAATTTCTTGAGCCTTTATGTGTTTTTTTGTAGTGTGGAAAATCCTTTAAGAAGAGGTACACATTCAAAATGCACTTATTGACCCACATCCAGAGTCTTGGAGACAAGTCAGTACTGAAAGCTTTCTCTTCTCGCTTATTCTTCGGCACCTTTTCACAAGCAATATTGCGACGGCAAAAAATACGTCGTAAATTTACTTCAATGTATATTTTCAAGGTTCAAGTGCGAGTTTTGCGACTTTTCTTGTGAAAACAAGAAGCTGCTGCTCAACCATCAGCTCTCCCACACCAACGACAGGCCCTTCAGGTGTGACTACTGTAAATATTCCACGTCCAAAGAGGAGTTTCTGGTCTCGCACATGGCCATCAAACACACAGGTCGGTGTTTGAGTCGAGATTTCATTGTGTCTCCATGTTTCCACCACTCCTCCCCGTTACAATGAGTCTGTACTCATGGCATTGCGTCTCTCTGCAGGGGAGAAGCCTTTCTCTTGTGAAATGTGTCACTTCACCACTAAACACAGGAAGAACCTGCGTCTCCATGTGCAGTGTCGCCACCCAGAGGCCTTTGACGAGTGGAGTCTGGCTCACCCCGACGAGCCAGTCAGAAGGCGAAGGAAGCCCTTCTTCACCCTGCAGCAGATAGAGGAGCTCAAACAACAACATGACGTCAACAGTCCGACATTACAGAACACCATAGTGAGTCCATTTAAATTAGCACACATCGCTTTGCTGTTTATCATATTTTGCTTTATTTATTTATTTATTTTCTCATCACCGTTCTTTAGATTACTGTGGATCCTGAAACACTACAGGCTATGCAGGGGATAGAAAATGCTTCAGTGACCCAGGATGCATTGGGAAATACAACTATAATCTATGAACATGGTCAGTTCATTATTTAGTAAGACATTTCTTTCATATATTTTAACGCGTCATCCTGACTTTTTCTGAATCTGTTCCTTAGCTGAGTCTGGTGGTCTGTCTGCTCAAAATGCCCTGGATCTGTTGCTGAACATGAGCAACGCTCGGGAAATTGTTGGAAACTCTTTACAGGTTTGTCAAAAATTGTCTTTTTAAGACGTATTTATAGCAATTCTTACCACCGCTGTGCATACCTTTTTAGGACTTTGTGAATTTTGTAGGTATTTTTCTTTAAACAGCGGGTTTCTACCTACCAATCTTTCAGTAAAACCAACATCCCTGCCAAGACCTTTTTTTTTAATGGGAACAGTTTTGCACAACTGAGCTGTGAATCTCTGTTGGTTCTTAAAACCAGTCAGTTTCAGTGTTTTGCTAGGCGTCTAGTCGTTCTGTATCCAGAAATCTTGACATTGTAAAGCGAGAGACAGAACTTATTTGGGACTTGTTTGCATTAAACCTTTCCACAGCTCTGTCCCTGAGCTGCCGGCTCTAGTCCACATAATGAAATTTGATCTCTAACAAACTTCTGGCATTTTCACAGAAGAACCATAGACTCTTTAAGTTAATACAAGCTAAAAGTCAATATGCACCTTTATCATTCTCATTTGCATTTTTTTTACCAAGTCTCTTTTTCTGTATACTTCACAATTATTTACTACTTTGTGGTGGTTAATCAAATAAGATGCACTAAAATTTGTGGCTGTAATGTGACAAAATGTGAAAGGGCTCATGGGTTATCCATAGTTTTACAAGAATTTGTTAATATTTAGGGTACATTTAACCCTTCACGCTTCACAGGTGGCAGTGCTGAAATCAGAAGGAGGTGAGGGGGCAGTCGGCGCCCTGACCGTTGCACCCTGCCAGGGTCAAAAGATCATGACCTTTCACGTGTCTGAGAACGGTGAAGCAGTGCTGCAGGAGGCCTACGAGGCAGCCGCCTCTGAGGCGGAGGAGCTTACCCACATTGCCATAGAAAGCTACGAGGATGGAGGCGAGTTCAGTGTTGTAGAAGAGTCAGCTGGAGAAGTCCACAGCCCCACATACAGGTGACTAAACACAGAACACAGAGGATATCTGTTTCTTTTCAGGTTTTAATCCTATTAAAACGCTGCGTTTCAGTGCTGATGAGAGCAGTCAGGGTTTAGACGTCTCCGCATCAGAGAACCTGAAAAGCGACAAGTACTATCTAACTTCAACCCTGGCCGACGGCGTATTGCAGCAAGTAGAGGTAACGACCAGCATTTTTATTTGGTGGGTGTGTATAAGCGTAGTTTCTGGTTTCTCACACGTGTCCTTCGTCTCTCCTGCCAGCTGAGCAGCGAAGCTCCACCCTCGCCTACAGCGACTAGCTCTCCCAACACCAAGAGATTCTGCTGCCGCATCTGCATGGAGTCATTCAACGGTCGCTCCGACATGGAGAACCACAAGAGGGCGCACTTGGATCCCAACACTTTCAAATGTCCTGACTGTGATTTCACCTCGACCTCATGGCCCGAAGTGAAGGCACGTCTCTCAGCAGCAGCTTCGTGAATTCTTTTATTTATTAGATATTTAATGTAATTTTAATTGTTAATTTAAGCACCATTTAGTATCAAAGAGGGGGAAAAATATTTGTCTCTTCTACACAACGTCCTTAGTCTCACATGGGGAAGCACTCCTACCTGCGCCCGCATAAGTGTCCAAGTTGCAGCTTTGCCTCAAAGAATAAGAAAGACTTGCGTCGTCACATGATGACACACACCAACGAGAAGCCATTCGCTTGCAAACATTGTGGACAAAGGTTGGAAGCGAACATTTTTTTTTTATATAAGATTTGAGGATGAGATGTACATGTGACTGGTTCTTTGTTTTGTTTTTTCTTTAAGGTTTAACCGTAATGGTCATCTGAAGTTCCACGTGGAGCGTCTCCACAGTCAGGATCATCCCACTCGCAAAAGCCGCAGCAGCGCATCTCAGCAAACAATCATTGTGAACAGTGACGAAGAGGCCTTAGCCACCCTGCAGTGTAAGCCACACTCACAACAAAAACGTGGGTAACCCTTTATTTGAAGGGTTGTGCATAAGACTGTTATAAACATGACATTAGACCTGTTATGAACAAGAAGGCACCTTCATGAATTTCTATAACAGTTGTCATGAAGTGTCATTCTGTATACAATGACACTTTATTGCAAAGTTGACACTTTTAATGCACTTTTAATGGAAGTTTTAGTACAACTTTTAGTAGTGCAAAACTGGCAATCTTAATGACACTTTTATTGCAACTTTGCGATAAAAGTGTCATTTACCAAATGAGGCTTCATGACAATAGTCTGAAAGATTTATGTAGACTCCTCATGTTGACAACAGATAATTCATGTTTATGACAGTCTTATGCACACTCCTTCAAATAAAGTGTTATCATAACTTGTATATTATATTGCACTGGTGTTGATCAGTGTAATAAATGTGTCATCTGGTTAAAAAGATTAAGCAGAAAAGAATAATTTTAATCTTTGGGGGTAATCTCAGATCAAAGAAATATCAAGATGAGATTCTGCTAACAGTGGTAATCCTTTGTCTTCTCTCTTAAGGTAGAGAAATCCCAGACAGAGAACTGAAGGGAGATTAGAATTGTGTAGGAAGGCAATAGCCATGCTAGCTGTTTGCCATTGGTGGAGAGGATTTAGGAAGTTTTTATCGGGTCAAAGTGGCATACTGGAAACTTCGCTGCTCAACCCACAAATGCATTTTCCTTCCCAATGTCACATAATTTAAAAGGAAATAAAGCCAAGAAGCATTGTTAGAATGAAAAACTAATTGACTGTCTTTTTTTTTGTTGCTATTATTTGATATAAGACATCAAATCATTTATTTGTCTTTGCAACAGCCTTGCAGGCTCATCAGACAGCGATCACTCCAGAGCGGCTGCAGGCCCTCGGTCAGGATCACATCATTGTATCTCAAGAGCAGCCGCTGTCCGACCAGGTAACATCACCAGCAGTTCTAGTGTTAACGTTACAAAAATTATTATTTGAAAATTAAGTGTATGATTTTCGCTTGTTGTTTGAATATATAAAAACATCAATTTCTCTGTGCATTCGTCAGGAGGAAGGGCCGTACATCCAGCAGATAACCACCATCGACGGTCAGACTGTTCAGCACCTGATGACTGGAGAAAACCCGGTGGCAGAAGTAAGAGACACTTTGCTGATTCATTGGGCTAATTTATTATGGCTAATGACAAACTATGGGGAAAAGGCATACATAATCAAAGATATGTATTTTGTTTGAAAATGTTCTTTATTTAGTTCCTAAAATCACATTACAAAGTTTTAAATACAGTTTTCTTGATTTTATGTCTGGTTATTTTAAGAAGAAACTAAACGTCGCCTGCTCACGTGTAAACCATTATTACATTTATAAAGCTTCAGCTGCAGTATTTTTATCATTCGTTTTTCCTTTTTCAGGTTCAGTACATTATCTCACAGGATGGAGTTAACCACTTAATTCCTCAGGAGTATGTTGTAGTTTCTGATGGTAACCAAATTCAGGTGAGTAATATTTAGTTTCTCTCACTTTTCCCAATGAAAGCCTTCAATGTCTGAAGGTGTTTTTCTGCTAAGCAGATGCCTGATGGACACATTATCCAATACGAGCATGATCAGCCGGTAAGGCAGACTGGATTTATTTTAAACTTAACATTGGTAAATTAAACTGATTAAAGGGAGGTGGTTGATGGATCATCTGCAGTGAGACGGGGTTTTTTTGTTGCTATATATGTTTGTGCAGATTGCTGTAAGTCAAGATGGGCAGATCCAGTACGTTCCCGTCGGCTCTGAGGCTCAGGTGGTGAACACAGAGGACCTGGAAGCTGCAGCACATTCTGCTGTCACAGGTTAGCTCTGTGGAAAAAGGTTATAAGATTGCATTCATTTGAATATGTCTCACACATAATAATAACGCTAAAGAAAGATTCCGATCATATTCACAGCAGCTTAAGACTTCCCTAAGTTCTCCATGTGAATGATGGCAAATATAGAAAACCTAACACCAATGTGAACCTCTGCTGCAATTTAAGTACTAAGGACTTTACATTTATATGATGTTTCCTCAGATTGTGCTGAATTTCCATATAAATATGGGAGGTTTGTGGACCTTCACTATCAGCTTAAATTTTACTCAGAAGAAAATGCCATTAATATTTGTAAGGCTTTTTTTAAAGTCTTGCTCACTGCTCAATATGCAAACGCTACTTTCAAGTGCAGTCTAAAGGCATCATGCACAAAAAATCAGATTGTTCTTTATTATTATTACTTATTTATCTCTTGAAGCTAAAATTGTTGATTTTAGTTGCACAGAACTACTTTAAAATATACAATACATTCTGTGAGCTTCTGTCCCGTTTCTCTCCTTCCTTCCTCATCAACCTCAAGTGGAATGCCAGCTTATTAGTAATAATAATAAACATAACTTTTCTTCTTGCAGCTGTAGCAGATGCAGCCATGGGGCAGACCCAAACACTTTACACGGAGGCTACGCCGGAGCAGCTGGAGCAGCTGCAGCAGCAGGGCATCCCCTATGATGTCATTACCTTCACCGAGTAGAGACGTCCGCACGAGCTCAGAAAACCGCGACCTCAACTCATATATGCATCCACGCATCCACAAGGCTGGGGACCGAAGCCTCGTCTGCAAAAGATCCAACAGATTGTGGAAAATAAATGCACATTTTCAGACTTGTTGCTTCTAAATTATTAATAGGGGCTGCACGTTTCAGAGTACATTTGAACAAGGTTTGTCTGCTTCGTGGGCTTAAGAACAGTGTTTGTGTGCCTGAGCTGCTTCAACTCGCAAGACGATGTTATCTAACATGTTTTAGAAAATGCTAAAACTTTTTTTTTCCAGTTTTGTAAGTGAAATGAAGGACAAAAGGGAGTGTTTATTTTATATTCGTATTAAGTTAATCGTCTAGTTATTGAATATTTATGTAAATACGTTTTTCATTAGCCTTTTGCTTTATTATGGGTGATAAAGCACAAGGCATAGATGTGGTCTAAGATGTGTATCATAAGTTAAAAGCTAACACCAAATAAATCGCTTTGTGTATACATGTCTAGAGCTTTTTATTGTTTACGAAACAGTTTTTGTTGTTGCTGCTGGGAGGTCGTGGAAGCAGCAGAGATGCAGGACGTTGCTGTTTAGAGGATGTGAAATATTTTTGGTTTGTAAAACCAGAATAAACTAAAAGAAATTAAAGAAAATCTACATTTAGAAAAAACAATAAACTATAAAAAAAACATTTAATGTATTTAAAGAAGCTCTTGTAATGACATGCAGTCGTGCAAGAGGTAATGAGAATATCACATGAGATGCTGATCAACCAATCAGAAGGAAAGTCTGCTTCTGAGCCAGAAGTCTGTAATGATCCGACTGGGCCCAAATTTTTTGTTCTCTGTTTGCTGGTCAGTTTGTTGTTCACATTTTCCTTTCCTCTATTCTTTTTTTCTCTTTGTGTTTATTTGTTCACTATTTCACATTTTATTAAAATCATTTCATATTTAATTGCAGCACATTTGGCCTAGAATAGTATTTTTCTGGCCATTAGAAGTAACACTGAAGTGGGAAAACTGCATATGGGAACTAGAAAAGTGAACTTCACCCTAATGCTAAATGCTAAATGTATGTTCTGGAGGAGCATTTGCTGTTTCAGGGGATGTTTATGCTTATTCCATAATCCCAGGCAAATTTCCACACTTATGAGGCATCACAGCAAGAGACTGCAAAAAATATGCTGATCTTTATATTAAATATTTGGGTGAAAAGGACACAAGCTATGGGTGATGTTTCAAACAGGAAATAATTTCTGCTGCTTTCAAACAAAAAAGCGGAAGCTAAAGTTATAGTTGCAAAGGTCTTTCTTCTTATTCTTTACTACTTAAAGCATGCTGAAAAGAGCATGCTGGAAATCTCAGAGGATGTCCTGTCATATGTTTCTGTTTTTTTTTCTGCTGATGAAAAAATAACTTCCCTTTTCTTTCCTCGGAGAAGCTGCCTATAATAGTCTTGCAAGAGGGAAAAAACTCTTTACAGGCGCCGAGACTCTGTGAAGATGAAGATTCTCTTTATGTTGTTCTGCCTTTTGCAAGGTGTGGCAAAGCAACAGTTTGGGGTTTTCTGCTAATTAGATCTTGCTTTATATAGATGATAATTGACTTTTTGTTTTCCAGAGAACTGCCTCCTTAAAGCGCAGCCGAGGACTGGGGAGGTTCAGCTCATTGTGCTGAGACTCGTGTTTCCTCCGTTTTACAAAGGCTACAACAAGTCCTGCTGCAAACTGTATCCTGGCCAATGCTACAAAGTGCTGGACAGTGCGGGGTACACCTGTGATTCACTGAGGGGAAGAGTCTCTACAACGGAGCAAGACGGATGGATCGAGTTCAGGATATCAGACGTGCAGGTCGGAGATGCCGGTTATTACAGATGCGCCGTTCTGGGAACCCAGACCCAAATGTATTCTGATTACCATGTGGAGGTGTTTGGTAAGTAGGGATACCATTTTTTGACATGCAAAGGAAACTTTTTTCCTTTAGGTCTTGCTCTAAACTCAGATGTGTGAACCAATGATTTTGCAGAAACCTCTGATCACTACAGCAAGTCTCAGTTTCCACTGACAACTGCAGCAGTCAGGGTCCCCAACAGCTTCACGACACTCCTGGCCTCCACTGTACTTGTCCCAGTGCAGGACTTCAGAGACAATGAAAGGTCTGCAGCCTTTTCTTTGTATTGCTGTTGTCATTTGTAAGGTATGGCTGAATTTCATACCTTGTCTCTCTTTCAGAGCCTCCTGGAATTTTAGCGTGCCGCTCCTCGTCACTGTGTCCATAGCAACAATGATGTCTGTTGCATCTGTTGTTGTTGCTGTTTGCTGCAGAGTCAAAGCAAAACGCAAAAAGTCAAGTAAGCATTTTCCTGAAAATCATTACACCTCCCCAATGTGACTGTCTGCCAGTCTGTCTGTTTTTGTTTGTTTTTTTTAGAACGGTCAGCCAGCGTAATGATGCGTTGTTTTAATTCCTGTTTTGTAGACATACATGGAGAAGCTCTGTGTGAGTCACAGAAACGAGACGCCCCGGTAGGTGCAGAACTGGGAGCCAGCTGTGACTTTGACTCACTGCCCAACTTACTTTGTTGCTTTGAACTTCCTCTACTCCACAATCCCTGAATACACTTTGACTCTTTCAGGGAACGAGTGGAATCGTCTATGCAACGGTGGAGTTTAAGCCTCGTCAGAAACCCGAGGCGGTGTATGCGAACCTGGAAGAGCACAGAGCTGGAGAAAGCAGCTCTCAAGCAGACAATGCTGGGATGGTGGAGTACTCCACGTTGGCAATCCACCTTTGATCCGAACTGTCTGAGGGTATTTATACCCCCAAACCAGGGGACCCAAAGTCCAGTCCTCTAGAGCTGCAGTGCTGCGACTTTTATGTGCATCTGCTCCAGCACACCGGACTCAAATGAATGGCTCATTACCAGGTCTCTGCAGAGCAGAATGAAACTTGGTGTGAGCATTCAGCTGTCTGATTTAGATGTCTGAAAGTGACCGGATGGCAGGTGTGGAGGACTGGACTTTGGCACTGCCACCTTGGATAGTTTCATATTTTTTCACATAACTACAAACTTCAATGTGCTTTATTAGGATTGTGACAGACCAACAGAAAGTAGTGCATAATTGTGAAGTGGAAGGTAGACAATAACAATTTTTAAGACATTTCTTAAATTCAGAATCTGAGCCGTGGTTTACGTTGATATTCTGCCTCCAGAACTTTAAAGCTTCACACAACCAGCTTTTTCTGCAGTTAACAGCTTTTGCTCTGTAAATCTTGGGGTGCCTCTTTAATTGTTTGATTTTTAGTTAAGATTGCAGTAAGTAACCATTCATTTTCATTTTGTAGTCATGCACAATTTGTGTTGGTGTATCAAATAAAATACCAGTGAAGCGTTTTGAAATTTGCAGTGACAAATAGACAAAATGTGAAAAGGTTCAAGTGGTATAATTAAAACAATTTAAAGGCAAATGGCAGCTTATGGGTGAAAACACTGATATATTACAAAAGACATGTTTTCCACTCATTCATGAAGTTGGAGTTATTAAACAAAAAAGAAAGGTTCCTCTGTGAGTTACCAGTTGAACTGCAGCATTTGATTTCTAAACTTTCCCTAAATGGTTTACTTATGTTGACATGTTTGCATGTAAATCTACAGCACATCAAACTATTAAACTCTTGTGTTACTAAGGCAATAAAAAAAACTGTTTTCTGTGATTATTATGGTTCCCAAAAGTTTATTGGTATTTTACAGTAAAAGCCCACATTTTGCATTTATGCTAGAAAACATTTAAAAGAAAAAAAATACATTTAAAACGAAACAGGATTCTCCCAGCATGCTCCCAGAACATCAGCTGAGGCATCTGCTCTTGCTTCGTCATGTTGTCCGATTCCAACAGTCAGCGGTAAAAGACGATCCCACCTGTCGACAGGCTGCATGTGACCCATGCAGGGTGGAGTATTAGGGGGCTCCGTCTGCTAATTTCAACTTCTTAGCTAAGCAGCAAAATGTTGCCCACCTGCACTCTGTCAGTCAAAGTTCAACAGACCACAGGGTCTCGCCAGCTGGAAGTGCAAATACACTTTGCATTTTATTCCAGGGGGGTTTGATGACCTAGATCTTACTGCTGGCTAGATATTCAGCCAGGCTGTCAGCACCTCAGTGGATGGAGAGAGCTGCTCTCCATGTTTATATGTGGTGGGTTCAATCTGTTGTGGTTCTCTTTGGGTGGATGGTGTTGACTGTGTATTTTACAGCAAATGAAGCTTCTCAGTGCTAGTTGGGTATTCTTTTCTCCTGTAGGATGATTTTTCTTCCAGTCGTTTCTCCTCCAAGTCTCTAGTTCCAATAGTTGCTTTCTTCTTGGCAGCAGAAAACTCAATATTTGAAATCTGTTGAACAATTGTATAATTCAACAACTATGAAAAAGAAACCTTAGCTGTCAGTTTTGGGCCAGTTTAATTGCATCAGAATTGATATCTTTTAGATTCTTGCTAAGTTCTTTTCTAAATTCCATTCCTTAAAGGGACAGTACGTATTATGCGTTTTCCACATAATACGTACTGTCCCTTTAAGTACATAGTATCATTTCATAACACAATCAAATTAACTATGTTACTTTTAACAGAATAAAAATGCTACATATATTAAGTATGAATTAAAAGACATTTGATGTCGCGATTTAACACCTTGAAATTGGGCCTCTGTCTCTTTAAGAAACTCCTACTTTTGCCATCACAACATTGCTCCTCTTAGCAATATTTTTTACCAGCTTCATTGAGAAGAATCTCCTGTGCTCATAGAATGAGCTCAGGAGATGTGCAGTGCCACCAGGTCTTTGCTAATAGCTGCTGGCTAGTGTGAAGGAGACATGGCTGAGTCAGTGGAGTAGACGGGGCAGCTCTGTGAAGCGGCTACTGGAAAGATTGAAAACTGTAACCCCAAGGAGGAGCTGAAGTTGCCACGGGAGATTAAAGGATTTCTCAAACATGCATGAAAGAATCAATGCAATGCTTCAGGTATGTTTTTTGATTAGGGAATAATGTCATAGCATAATACAAAGCTCCAAAAGATCAATTTTACATAGTACTTATCCTTCAAAAGCTAGACATGGTAAACTTTAAGCCCCAGATTTTCTCATGGAAGCACTCAAGCAAACTTGAATATGGCACAGATTGGCTTTCTAAAGTTGGAAGAAACAGAGTAATTTTTTTCTGTTGTTTAGTGAGTCTGAGCTCATCTGTACTCAGACTTGCTCATGGCTGCATCAATCCTCAAATCAGTACTGATGATTTTAGTGCAGTTTTATTGTGATTGTCTTTTGGTTCCTCTCTAAGATAACAAAATTTGTCATTTGGTCATTTTATTTTTTTAAGTCTCCAACACATTTGAACAGATCGTAAGAACTTGTGCACGTCAGGTGGGGGAGACAGGGACAGGTGTGCTCTTCCCTTAACCCATTGTACGGCTCCTGAAAGTGGGGAAAAAAGAGAAGAATTGAGAGAAGGAGACTGACTAATGTGACATTTTAAATCTTTTATCAGTTGGCATGTGGAGCTGCGTGCTTCAAAGTGTCTTTTACTGAACCGCAGAGGTGGATTCAGTCCTTGATGAGCAAACTGTTCACTCATCTAAACTATCAAAGAGACACATGACTCTAATCGCCCCAGTCGGTGTGGACAAGATCAATTGCCTCTGCAGTTACTAGCAG
Source organism: Micropoecilia bifurca (assembly GCA_903067075.1). Lineage (NCBI taxonomy): Eukaryota > Metazoa > Chordata > Actinopteri > Cyprinodontiformes > Poeciliidae > Micropoecilia > Micropoecilia bifurca. The sequence goes on from CAEGAF010104546.1 coordinate 19,806, forward strand.
CTTTTCCAGTTCTCCAGACAACACTTGATATCTAAATTATCTAAACAATCTAAACCTCTCACTGCAAGTGTGGGATGCATGTGTGACAGGTTCGGTGTGCGTGAGACTGATGCTGGAAAATAACTGAAATGACAAAGTATTCAGGCATCTTGATTTTTTGTTTTGTGACAACGCTGCCACCACAAATAATTAGGTCTTTAGCTGAAAAAAAATAAAAATAAAATAAATAATAATAATAATAATAATAATAATAATAATAATAATAATAATAATAATAATAATAATAATAATAATCTTGAAGTGGTGCAAAACCTTAGTTTTTCAAGACAAAATTAAAAACCCAAAATACTAGGACAAACTTTTGTTGCCATTACAGCTGTGCCAGAATAAGCATATGTAGCAGCTGCATACATGTTGAGATGAAATCACACACCGACAGACTTTTGCTTCACTTCTACCTTACAACTCTGGACTAGTCTGTGTTGGTCTGTTATGTAACATCGCAGTGAAACACAGTGAAGTTTATATTTGCTGTAGTTGTGGCTGCTGTATTTTGATCCACCATGAAGCTGAGCGGCTGGCAGAAATCCCCTTCCACTCCTAGTGACATGCACATCTTCTGGTTGCTCTTCCACAGACTAACGGCACAGCATTCACCATGACCACACTGCTCATCTTTTTCACAGGTCTGAAAGACAAGCAGAGGCACAATGAGGCACCAATTCACACAGCAACTTAGTCTAAAAAGAATTTCTTATTGAAACATAAACAGTAAATGGAAGAACAAATGCAAAGAGATTATAAATTCATCTCATTGTTGTAATGGAGGCAGGCTACATTAACTTCAAATATTGTGACATTTTTGTGTCATCTTCATAGATGGATTATAAATGACAAATGCTTGGAAAATTGAGATGATTTCCTTTTGGATTTTTCCAAAAGCCTGAAGCAGAGGAGGATGTGGTCTGCTGTCAGTCATGTGTAATTCTATTAAATATGATTATCCAGAAACGCAAACTGTTCGATTAGGCTTTAACATCTGGAACAAACTGGAACAAAGTTTTTTTATATTTATATCACAGAGAAACCAGCATGGTTCAATAATTACATTTTTTATGAGTTTCAAACAAAAGACACATAACTGGTGTTATCAGCTACTTACATTTTAAATGTCAAACAACAAATGCATCAGTAACTATGTATAATTATTGAAGAGGTTTCTATTAGCAACAGTGACATTCCTTAAAAGTAGCTTATTTTCAATCTGATAAAAACAAACTGTTTTAAAATTAAGCTATTTCAACATCACCAAAAACTAAAAATAAAACCATTACAGAGACACTTTGCTACAGAAAATCAATTTGACAGAATAAAAAAAACCTATAGCAAATATGTAATAACATCTTATGCATATTTGTTTCTAAAGTCCAAAAATGTTTTGTTACTAATTAACAACAGCCTCCAAGTTTCCCACTCACTGACGGGGCCACAGCTCCTCTGGACAACCTCACAGTCACCAGCAGGAAGGACAGAAAAACGGCGCGGATGTCCATGGCTGCAGCAACAGGGATTCTCCAAAATGTTGACAGTGCTCCTGCAGCGTAACCAAGGGTTGCAGAACTCCTCAGAAACAGAGCGGATGCTCGCTCTCGCCTTCTCTTTATCCACCTGCAGCCTCCACCCCACCCAACTCACTACATCTGACATTTCCCCACACCCTCCCTTTGTCGCCTCAGTCATCTGGAAGATGACAGTCATCTGGAAGATGACAGTTCTCCTCACTCCTCCTGCACTTGTAGTGTTCTGCCTCCTGCATTAAATGTCTAACGCTCAAATAAACCCCAAACGTCACAGCTGCAAATTCAAGAAGATGTGTACAGATCAGAATATTTTCTCAGGCTAAAAAACAAGACAGAACTAGTTAGAATTGTAAGAGAGCAACAATGGCTAAACAAAGGACTGGACGTCATGTACGCACATTTTCAAACCAGTATCTAAAAATGTAAAAATGTAGCAAGCGTGTGTGTTCAGTCCTTGTGATTAGATACTTTATTGAGGAACTGTTGCAAGTCTTTAAGGCCTCCACAAACCGTGAGATTGGATTGTAATAGTGTAATAAATGATGTTGAGTGACTGAGGAGATGTTTGTGAGAGAGCACTGTGCTCTCAGCTGAAACTGTTTTTGATCATTTTATCTTGCTTATATGCCCACGGCAACATCTTAACATCCATGACTGAGGATGATTTAGTCATATAATCATAAACAAAAGTATAGAAAACATTTATCTTAGCAGTAGATAAAATACACAGATGCCTCTCTGTTTCTTTGGTTCTTTTGGCTCCATCCTTAAGATAACCTAAGACCAGGGGTGAAAGTAAGGGGGTACGGCAGGGTCCTGCGTACCCTTAAAAGATTTAGCGGGGGTACATTACCTGCAAGAGAGGAGAGCGGCTGTCTGCTGTAAAGAATCAGTGGGTTCACTGTGCAGCAGTGAGTTCACCCACTAATCAGCTGTGACTGACTAGTTTTTCAAGAACAATCTAAAATACAACTTAATCAGTTATTAAATAACTTTTTTCCCATTTCATATTGCTTCCGAACTGTTCGTGCTATAGAGCAGGGCTCCAACACGTCCATCGCTGAGGGTTTTGAGTCGATTTCAGCATTAGGTGACAAACTGAACGGCGCCAGGGCATTGAGACCAGAACGTTCTCCTCTGTATATATATATTTTATTTTTTTGCCATAGTACCCCCAAACGTTTAAAACTACTTTCAGCCCTGCCTAAGATGAGGTCTGGTGCTGTGAACTGAAGACTGTTTCTCTGATTTTCACACAATTAATGGTCAACTTTATCTCCTGATACAAATCCCATCATTGAGGATGAATCATATCCTGTGAAATCCTGTGAAATTAAAGTTGATTGGTAAAGTGCCAAAAGGAGGAAAAGGGTTCAACGCAATTGTCTTTTTATTTGCTCTTATCTGTATGAATGCAAAAATGTAATAATATTTCATAGCGCTCCTCTCCTAATCGTCCAGATTTTTGTTTAATTCTATTTTATTTCTTTGTTTTTCTTAATGTTCTTTTACTTTTTTGTAGCTTCACGCAATCGCGCTTCGTACCTTTTGGTCCTCATACGGACTCTTAGCGCAAGTGACAGTCAGCTGACTCAATCCGGAAACGTTTCACGAAGCGGACAACAACAAAAGAAGGTTTTCATCCAGAAAACTGACTTTTCAGTCATTTACAGAAATTCATCGATGGAGTCGACGCTTGAACAACATCTTGACGATACGTGAGTCCCGTTAACTTTGTATTTCACAGTTTTTGTGAACGGTGTTGACTTTTCCTCTCGGTGTTTCTGTGTTTTAGCATGAAGAATCCAGCTGTGGTTGGCGTCCTCTGCACAGACCAGCAGGGACACAGTCTGGGCTGTAAGAGTCTGATCACGGTTTATTTTTTGTGCGATTTATGGAAGAATTGAAAGCTTTATGTGGGGTTAATAAATCTCCTCTTGATTTGTTAATAAGTCACTGAATCTTTGCGGTCATAAGTGATAAACTCACAAGTTGGAAAGTTTTAAATCCAAAAGGTTTTTTGGTTCTAAACTTATAGTTTGTAAGAGAGCTACGTGTGGATTATTGTACCAGACTAAGGGTCCATCAGTGACTATTCCTTGTTTTAAGCATTTAAATACATCTGTTGAGCTAAAGGATGCCGACAAGAGCCTAAAAGTAACATGGCAACAACTTTTGTCCGTTTTAGGATTTTATCTGGTTTGCTTTGTGAATCTTTAAAAAATTGCCAAGGCATAAGATCAGGAAAAGGGGTGAAAGATTTATAGATTCTCACTAAAATAGCTCAAATTGATACGGATTGCAGTGGGATGGAAGCACAGAGGAGAAGGAGAGAAAAGAAGAAAACTGATTTACTGTAACTTCTGTTGCTGTCAGAAGATGTTTCAATATTATCGCCATAGCAGGACTTTCTAATATATGGCAGCCCTAATATACATGTATGGACTGGATTAACGATGCTTTTCTGTAAATGAACTGGATTTGTTTGCTTTATGAACAGTAATTTCACTAATTTCTATAACTACAAAAACTGTCAGCTGAGAACTTGAAGTAGCAAAGACCTTCAGAGGTCTGGTCTATGTATAGTTTGTGTCTTTATTGATCAGGGTTGTTTTAGAGACCAAAAGATAATTATTATTAAGTGTTTCATCAACACTTTAAAGACTATGCAATTATTTTACAATGATGGTTTTGTTGTTGCAATTATAGCATAAAACTGTCAGTCAGATTCAGCTGGTTAGTCTCTTTTTCTTTGGTTTTGGCTGAACTTTAACATGTAAAATCTTCATATTAGATTAGGCTTTAACTTTTCTGATAACTAATTGATATGTTGCTAAACCAAACTTGGACTGCAGGGAAGAAGAGGGAGTACATTTGCTATTGTTTGTCCAAGATGGTGGAGTGGTGGATGTCTGTCAAACAGAGGACTTGCAGGTGATTCATCACTATTGTCCTAGTCGTCCTGCCACTTTTTCCAAAAGAGAGGTGACACTTTTTTCTGTAAATCCAAGTAAAGCGTACAAAAATAATGTCAAATTTTTCTTACTCTGGCATTTTGGGTTGTTTACAAGCGACTCTCTGAACTAATCTAGACATTAGTAAACAAACCACTGATATATCAATTTCCTTTATCAAGGTTTGGCACCAACACATCAGGATTAAATCAGAAAAACATTCATTAAAATACATACTGCAAGCTGTAAGGTGGCATTTGCAACCCTGAAGACTCAAGCACCAAATACATTTTTATCAAGAAGATAAAAATGACTTATTGGTGTAATCCCATTAGTAGTTCTTTTTTCCCCCATCTAAAATTGTCTCCAACTTGCTAAGAGTCTATTTGATCAATGAAATATCGGACCATTTTGATCTACACATGATTGGTACATCTGTAGTCACAAGTTGTGCATCCATTTCTTGCTGATTATTACAAATGAACAAGAGTAAAGTTGGATAAGCTAACTTTACTGGGACTAAGTACTGAGCGATACCCTTGAGCTTCACCAACGTTTCTTCATTCAATAAGTCCTGTTTTTATTTCCAGGTTGTGGGTCGTTGTCCGACGAACACGGTGGGATTGTGTCGGTTTTGGCCAAACAAGCTGCTGCTCTCCTCAAAGACCCGACGGACTCCCCGACCGTCTGCCTGGAGTCTGACTCAGGGTGAGCAGCACCGACACTGTTTCAGCTCGACTTGTATTTTCTGTAGATTTTACATCTATAATCTGTCTTGAGTCAATAAGTCAAGAGGAAGCTGGTAAAAGAACGTTTTCTGGTTGGTGAGGGCTGACGGTCCACCCAGCTGTTTTCCAGTGGCAGCTGGGCTATTTGTTAGTCTCTTGTGTGTATTGCATTTTAGTGCCTGTGCTGCCACCTGCTGGTGTATGTCAGTTAATGTTCCTGTGTCAGTAACGTGGAAAGAACTTCATGTCCTTAAAACCTTGCGGCCATGTGCATATTTACTTTAACTTTACCCGACATCTATGTATAACTGGGGTGACAATGTGAAATGTTTGATTTGAAAAAATATATCAAACATTTATTTTTAAATCAAAATAAATTAGACTTATGCCAAGGTTTATTCTCTTCTTTGAATAGGAACATTTACACAACCTTGATCAATATTTCATTTTGTGGTTTTATAGAAATGTTTCTTCATTAGAATAAAAATGTTTTTTTTTTTTATTAAAAAGTAATCTTTTTTTGAACTTTATTTGTGAATACAGTTTAACTGCTATACACTTTGCAGCTTAACATTTGTGCATTTTTATTGCAGGTCAAACATTTTAGTGCCCAAATGAGAATAAACATCAACATGTTTTAAAGAGTTGTTTTATATACTGCAAGTAATATAGCTGCAATATTATTACATATAAGATGTTTTCCTAATATTGTAATAAGACTTTATCAGCACGTGTTGTTTGTAACTGCCTCTTTTTGATTGTTTTGTAGGAACATTTTGGTGCGGAGTCATGGGAGCATCACAATAGCAGTCCACAAGATCGCATCCTGAAGACAGCAGGACTCTCTGGCTGTTTTATTGTAATGAAAGGAACAGAGACTAAATGTATCCAGTCCAAATCTTTGATACAGTAAACTGTAGCTTCAGCATTAATTTGCTAAATTTTTCCAATCTGCATTTTCAGACCTAAACAGCTGTGCTTGCTATGTCGATGCTATTGTTATTGGAATTATGTAACAGAGCAGCTTGTTTGTTACATAGAAGCTTCTGTAAACTACCTGACTTTGTCTTTTTTTGTGTGTGTTAAGAGTATTTTTTGTTAAATCCCACATAAACCTGCATTGAATAACAACTCTAAATAAACTTTAACTTGACTTTCAGCTGTCCTCTTGCATGCCAAGTATCCATTATTTTCTCTCTTTCAGACATCGTTAAGCAATTATTTTCCTCAAAAGGAATAGTACCTTTTCCTCTGACATGCAGAACTGGTTTGACAGATGGTAAATCATCGACTGACACCAGCTCTATTTGCACAGAGCGGCACAAACATTTTAATTAGCTGGGTGGAGAATATTTTGGGACCTGCAGCATCTTGCTAAAAGAATTTACAGTTCGCTCCCAAGTTTCAGTGGGATTTATTTGGATTTTATGTGTTAGGCAAACACAAAATAGTACGTAATTGAGAAGGGGGAAGCAAATGCGACATGACTTGCAAACTAAAATTGTGTAAAGTGTAAATATATTTTGTTGAGAGATATTTCAATTACAACTCCAAGTCTCTTGAGTTGAGTCTCTTTGCACAGAGACATTGAGAGTTTGGGAATTCTGTTTTGAAACCTTTGAACGCGTCAATGTTCCTTCTGCATTCTGCTGCTTCTCCAGGCACTTGCTCTGCTTTTCATGTAGAGACAGAGTATAATGAGGTTTAATAAAAATACACTAAAAGTTTGTGGTGTTTATTCGGAGAAAGAAGAAACGGAGGAGAGTCAAAAGAGAATGAATACTTTTGCGAGACGTTTTTTGGCGTTGCACCTGAGCGAAGCCTGTGTTGGTACGCAGGGTTTCTGATACGCATAGTTTCCCCCCCACCCCGAAACAAAAAAAAAGGGGGGGGGGCCCCACTGCGACGTCCCAATCACGTGGCTGTCCCATCGGTGAGGCCTCCCCTCCCCTCCCCTCCCCTCCCCTCCGCACCTCCCTCTCTCTCTGCTCCTCTGCACGGCCAGCGATGCTGAGGCTGCGGTGAGAGATGAGGAGTTGCTGCTCCGGCGCGTAGAGACGAAAGTTATGGCACAGCCACCATTCTCCTCCTCCTCCTCCTCCTCCTCCTCCTCCTCCTCCTCCTCCTCCTCCTCGCAGCAGCAGCAGCAGAGCACAGCGTCCCGCAGCAGTTTGCGCCACAGTCCCGCACCCGGAGCGCGCATTGCCTCTCCAGACACGCGAGAAATCCCCCTCACGCAGCCGGTCAAATCAATCTGAGTGGTGGGGAAAAATAGAGTTTGAGGCGAGTCGGCGGCGACAGGAGAGAGGAATTTACAGGTATGTGTCGCTCCTTATTATAGGAACATTATCCAGAGCTCTTTTAACTGACGGCAACATTTTCGTCATGCTTTTACTGACCCGACCCGTCATCCTCTGTGACCCTCCAGTTATTTATGCGCTCAAAACTTTTCACCCACATTGAAGTCTGCGCTGAGTTTTGGCTCTTGTTACAAAATGACATTGCGAATTTTAAAAAAATATTTAAAGTGTCTCTCTCTGTCTTTTTTTCTCTTCCTTTTTTAGATTATTCTTTCAGAAGTGAGTAAGGGGCGCAATGTAAGAGGCCTTAGTAAAGATAAGCGACCCGCAGCTGCGCACGGTAAGAGCACCCAGTTCTCTCTCTCTCCACCCCATAATAATGCGGTTTTGTGCTTTGCTCCTAAGAGACTAAGCCTGCAGCTTACAGCTAAACACCTTTTATTCACTACACAATCGGATCCATAGGTTTTCGGAGTCGCAGCTCCAAACTACAGCAGTTGTCAAAGTCGCAGCTTTGTATCCGCAGGACTAAATCAGAGAAAATGACTTCATCAAAAACACCATCATAACTCATTCAGAGACAACAAATAGTTAATTTAAAAATAAAGAAGAAGAAAGAGTTAAGGCATTAATTAATCTGCTCAAAAGTAGGTTACTGGCAGGTCTGAAAATGCCCGGATCCACTACTATGAGTAAATAAGTATGATTTGTGGGCTGATGGCCACTTTTGTATACAAATATCCACTGGAGCTCTGCTCATAAGTTTGTAAGTAAACATTTTCAGACTGCAAGTTCAGTTTCAGATCTTTGGATTCATTTGACTGCAGCAATGCCACAGGAGGAGATTACCAAAGCCACCCTTCCATAGATACATTATATAACTGATTTTCATTTGATAATGAAATGCATGCATCATTTTCTCTGGTGTAATCCAGTACTATGCACTGAGTGTTTTTGCGGTGTCAGAACTAACGTGCAACTGTTGTGGACGGGTCCTGTTTCTTGACCTACTTTCTTGAACACGTTACTCTGTCAGAAACTAAGAAGATCAATTGGAATGTATGTATAATTGAACTGAAATGACTTTCGTTCCAAAGCGCCTTGAGAAGACCTGTTATGAATTAACTCCATTGAATTGGAGAAGCTGCTTTCCCTGCTTTAAGGAATAACACTTTTGCAAAATTTAAGTTATGCCGTCAGATTTGCAGATCCTTGCTTGATGGTTCAGAAGCAGCTATTGGCGAAAATGTTATCAATCTGATTGCTGACTTTTCTTCTCAGTCTCAGTGAGCTTTCCTTTTCTTTTGCCTGCATAGATCTTTCACGTTGAGATAACGAGAAATGTAAATTTGCAAGACAAAAACACTTAAAAACATGAAACCCAATGAACCTGGTGGGTTGTTATGATTGACATGTTTGTCCCAACTTCTCTTTGCTTTTACGGCGGCTTTACATGTTGTGGGCGTGGGGATGTTTTGCACTTGAAACACTTGCAAAACTTGTCTGAGCTTGGGAAGCATCGTTTTCCTGTCTTATCAAACATTTAATGTCAGTGAAGGTAATTAAATTCATCCTTGATGCCCTTCTCTATTCTGAACTGAAGACATGTTTTTTTTAATTATTTTTTTATTTTTTCCAATTATTCCCTAGAAGTATTTTCTTATAGCTGGGACCACATATCCCTGCAGGCGGTTAAGGTTATATTTATTAGTGGTTAATTTGAGGAAGTGCTATGAAAAGCATGTTTTGTTTTGGGGATTTTTTCCAGATTTTTTACCAAACAACTTTTTAAATAAAGATAGCTGAATGAATACGAAAAGCATTTACAACCAACCTGATCCTATGTAAACAAGATAGTTTCCTTCTTGTTAAATCATAAATTAGTGCAATTAGGCACAGTTTTTGCTGAAAGATTATATTTTCAATACAGTCTCACATCTGATTATTTCCTCAGGTCAAGAAAGTTTTTGTAACTTGTGTGGCAAAATCAAGTAGACTAGAAGTTTTTTATTTTTTTTTTATTTATTTATTTTTTTTTTTACAAATTCTCCAACACATAAAAAGAAAGGTTATTGACATACTTTAATCCGGAAAGAGTTACAGTCCGTACAAGTTCTCATTTCCTCTCATTGTTGCATCGTTTTTCTTGCAGGTTTGAAGCTGAACTGGTTGCGTCCGCAGTTCTAAGTGCTCTTCACCAATCCTTAAAATGAGGCTATACGACTTCTGAGTCCTTTCTTCACCTGCAGTGCCTTCAGGGACGCTAAGACAGCATTACAGGTATTCCCAGAAACAAGCTAAATGCTATTCAGATTATTTTTTTGTGATACAAAGAGAAGTTGAGTAGCTGAAAAGCAAGCTGTGGTGGTTTGGGGTGTCAGTTTTGATGTGATCATTCATTTATCTCATGTTTCCCTTTGGAGCGTTGATTGTACTGTGTGATCAGTGAGTACCGGGTATTTCCAGTTCGAGCTGATGGGATGAGAGTGGTCAATTATAATGACTAAAGCTACAACACTGAGCTTTGTTACTGCTTTCATATGACTGAGCAGGAGAGAAGACTTGTTGATCCAGTTCTTCCTGTACAGAGTGAAGATAAAAATTCCCCTAAAAGATGGGCAAATTATTCATTCAGCTTTTTTGTATTTCTTTATTCATTTGTCTGACAGTTAAGTTTTACCCCCAAATACACAGCAAAACTGGTTTTCAAAAGGAAAAATAAGAGCAACCCAAACGCTGCAACCGTTTTATGGAAAGTGAGGACTTTCTTTTAAAGTCAAATATACGAAATGAGTTTGAGCAGTTTTGATACAAAAATGTTCAGAAATCCTGACAAAATGATGCCAGAACCTTTTTTGGTGGCTTTGGCTTTGAAAGCTACCAATAAATGTTACATTTCCCCAAATATTGGTGAGGTTTGTAAAAATATGTCAAATTTATTAGGATTTTTATTCTGAAGATCCAGAATAAAAATCTGGATCAGAATAAAAATAAAAAACACAGTGGCGCAGTTGGTAGAGCTGCCGCCTTGCAGCAAGAAGATTCTGGGTTCGATTCCCAGCCCTGGCCTTTCTGCATGGAGTTTGCATGTTCTCCCTGTGCATGCGTGGGTTTTCTCCGGGTTCTCCGGTTTCCTCCCACAGTCCAAAAACATGACT
>CAEGAF010104587.1:0-29027 GCA_903067075.1 Micropoecilia bifurca
GGGTTATAAGGCGCACTGTCGGCTTTTGAGGAAATTTAAGGTTTTTAGGTGCGCCTTATAGTGCGGAAAATACGGTATTTTTTTTAAATGTGTTTTTTCTGCATATTATTTTTACTTTCTTTAAACTTTTTTTTTTTCTTTTTGTCTGAGATGTTATGACCATTTGTTTCACACAGTGCCTCTGAAACCTTGCAGCAAGTCAGTTTTTACAGTAATAAGTGGTGTTTTTATGAAGCGGTTTTTAACTCATTTCTCTTCTGTCAGTCTGTCACGGGCCTGGACTCGTACCGCTACCAGAAGGTGGAGAAGGTCCCGCAACTCCTGCTGGTCTGGACGAGTGACGATGAAGAAAGTTCCCCTGTGGAGCAGGTGAGAACAAGAACATACACATTTAGTTTCTAATATCATCGGTTTTCTGGTTCTCAGTGAATTATACACTAAGAAAAATAAAAATTGCTGACTCAGCTTGAGTCAGTCTAGTTTCCTTGTTGCTTTTTTAAATCTGTTAAATTAGATAAACTTTAACTGTCAAGTTAAAAAATATTAAACTATTGCTACAACTTTAGATAAGTTGGATTGACTGTCTTTAGAAATTAGATTAGATAGTAAATGTAAAAAAATAAATAATTGTTGCCGCAACTTTAAATTTTTACATTATTACACTATTTAACATAACATTTTATATTTTCAGCAATACGACTCATTTTAATAATTTTGAACAAATGTTCTCTCTATTGAACTCATATTTCTTAGTTTAAAAAAAGTCTAACTCTGTAATGTTTATTTTTTACTCTGATTTATTTGTATTTACATCTTTAAAATGTTAATTCTTTTATTACAAATTATGTTGGTTTAGAAATACACTAAAGATTTTTATGGCTTTTACCTTCCAATGCCAATTATTGATTATTTCTATTTCTCTTTACCGACTTTTAATATGAAGATGATAAAAACACAATTAAAATACTTCAGTAAAATATAGAGCTTTGTCTCTTATATTGACAATTAACGTGCTTAGCATAAATAAACCAACATAGAAAATTGCAAATGGTAGGTTATTAGGCTTTGTGTTCAAAGGTTCAAATCTGATTTCTTGATAAGGTCAAAGGTTCAAAGGAACTAATGATGAGAAAATCCCTTTTTATTAAATTTACACCTGTTATTTACATTTGCAAGCAAAGAAATGGCACTTTTAGCCTCAACCTGTTTCAGGACCCTGACAAACTGTAAATTTTGACAGCTTATACATAAGCGATATTGTGTGGCACTAATGTGATAATGATAAAAGTAATGATAAAAACAGTATATATAGCTTCTTTGCATTCTTTCTAGGTAACTTTACGACTGCAATCTTATGACAATAATCATAGCCCCATAAACACAAATATCGCTCTTGATCAACATATAGGCTTCTTCAGGAAACCAGTTGCATAAAAATTGTTTTAATATTTTACATATTAAAATGGATTGGTGCATCTTTAATAAAAAACAGCCATGAAAGAATCAAAAACATTTTATTAAATGGAGTTAAAGAAAAAAATATTGTTTTTTTTTTTTTCTTTAACTCCATTTAATAAAATGTTTTTTTATATTCTTTCATGGCTGTTTTTATTAAAGATGCACCGATCTGATTTTAATAGTATCAATATTGTTCCCGGTATTGAAAAAAATTGTAGATCGGGTATTGTTTACAATTTGTCCGTTCCATAAGAGCAGATCTATTCAGTCCAATTCTATGCAACGCCATGCTTTTTACTTATTTTACATTATATTTACAATTCCTAATTTAACTTTCTGGACCATTTGAAAGAAAGTTTGTTGCAGTTTATTTTTACGTTTCATTATTATGTAAACGACTGTTTTAGTCAGTTTTAGTTTCATTATTATCTACTTTACATTGGCGGTTTTACTCCTAATTGCACCACTGAACAAATTAAAGTTGTTTTTACATGTTTGACCAAGCTTGTGAAGCTATTGGTGTATTTAAGTGTACAAGGTTATTAAATTAATTTGTGATTTGTTACATATGTTAAAAAAAAATAAAAAATAAACTTCTTAAGTCAATTTCGAGTTGATTTTCTGTATCGGATCGGTTTCGGCTAGGGGTTGAACGACTACATATTTTTTAAGGTCGACTACTTCATGATAATAGTCGAGTCGATGTCGACTAGTCGCGATGACGTCATAGTGACGTAAGCGCAACAACTTACAACAACTTGGATGCTTTATGAGCTATTTTCACGGTAAATATTAACCCCTACACCCTCTCCCCTTTCCCCCTTTTTACTAAGTCTATTATGCAGAATTAAAAGAACAATAGATACATCATTCTTTGTGAGCAGCGGAGAAAATTTCGTTGCACAAAGTCTGTCTGACTTTTTTTTTTTTTTTTTTTCCCAAACACCGGCTGATACTGATGACCTCTGGATAGCTACTCGTATAGGAGTCAAATTATCACACTGACCACAATGGTGCTTTGGAGCATCACAAACCAAACTTTATTATGAACGGATCCCGTTGGGTTACAGTTTAATTCTACGAAGCCTCCCGCTGCTCCTCCGCCCGATGCGCATCAGGAGGCCTTGCTGACTAGAGTCGGTTCGGCTCTGAACCGACATGCAGACGGCAGAGATCGCCTCGATCAGATTCTCAGGATGAAGCTTGGACTTAGTTTTCAGATGTTGTCAAACTATATTTTTATAAGAGTGCAAAGCTGCCTGGTTAGAATCTTCAGTAGCAGGGTGACGCTTATCAGTTGGGGGTAGTTGAGGGATAAAAAAAAAACCCGACTTCATGCCACATTGTCGCACATTACTCACATTACAGTTGACTTAAAAGCAAAGATGTATCAAGATGACATAGAAGCAAATCAATGGCTTTTTTTTCTCTCTCCCCAGGTAATTTCCATCTTCTCTGTGGTGGATGTGCAGCTCAAGGCGGATGAAGCGCCTCTGAAATACAGTGCGCTGCTCAAGAGGCCAGAAAACGTTGCTTCATAAAACACCTTGCAGAAAATTGAGACTTGCACATTTTTGCTTTAAATAGGAGTGTGATTGTGAGCTTAGACGTGGTGCTGCGTTGTAGCCGCCGTCGCATCAGAGTCAAACCTCAGCACAACTCCTGTGACAGGAAACGATTTCATGAAGGATTAGTTTTAGTTTTGAGTCTTTTTAGCTCAGCTGCCCACTCTCTGCCCACTCTCCAAGGTTGTAGGCTCCTAGAAAACGTTTCCATCACCCAATAGCAGAAATATTTCAGTGTTTCCCTGCTCTCTTTACATCGTACAAGCTTCATATATATCTTTTATTTCACCAAGTTATTTTCCAAGTAGTGTTCTGGAAAATGGGCAGCTGCAGTGTGAATCCTGCTGCAAGGTGATAAGTGTTTCTGTGTACAAGGAAGATTCAGACACTTTTCTGGAACTTTCTGAACATGACAGAAATTATCTTTTATTATTCTTTTGACAAGATTAGGTCAGTTTTGACATGCTATGAATTTAGTTCAGTTTCATTTATGAAACCAGATTATAAACCTTGTTTCAGTTTGACATTGGTGACATTTTTCTATAAAAAAGGGAGGAAAAAAGCCTTTGTGTTGGATTCACCCACACAAGAACTCGTGTTGTATAACACTCTACCAGCTTCTGTGACTCGGACAAATTCTGACCAACATGACTCAAATAACGAAACGATAGCAAACTTGTATCATATTATTTGCTCTTTCATCTGGACATCGACATTCGGTTCCGATCAGAAGTTTACATACACGAGCAAATTTTTGGTATTTTTGATACAATGTGCAATTTGAATTTCAATTTTTTTTTCCTTTAAACAAGTTTGAAGGAACTTCCTTAAAAATGCAAATTTATACAAACTGGATCAAATATATTCATACACACCCTTCAGTATTTGCTTTAAAGCTCTTTAGGACTTTGTAGAAAAGCTATCAGGTGAAAGTCTGGATGGATATTTTTCCACTCTTAGTTGGAAAATAGTTGGTTTCATAGCTTATGCACTTTCACAAGAATGTTTGGTCTAGTTTTTAGCACTAATATCTTATTACACTTAAAATAAAACAAAACTCACTTAAAAGTAACTTTTTATCAAGAAATAGGAGCTTGTTCTAATTAAATAATTCCTTAATACTGTTGAAAACATATTTCATCCACTGACAGACTGTTTCACCTATAAAATGGGAAAAAAAACAATCTTGTTACAAGTGAAATAATCTGTCAATGAAACTAGAACTTTTTCATCAATATTAAGGAATTATTTACTTGAATCAAGCATCTGTTTGTTGCTAAAAAGTCCCATGTAAGTGAGTTTTGTCTTATTTTGATAACACTAAGATATTTGCTCTATAAACTAGACCAAAAAATACTTGGTTTATGAGCAGCGTAGATGCTAAAATATTGAAAAACGAGAGTTTACAGTCTACTTTTACCTCTGTAGTTCCTGGGTTGCTCCTGAACATTGCGACCTATTTTTCCGTTACCTGAGTTCGGTTCTTCAGGACAAAGATCAGGCTGCAAAAATTCCTCCTGACTGCAATGCTTCACTTTTTTTCTTTTTTTGAGTAATACATGCTGGAAACCAATTCTAATGTCATTTCTGATGAGAGGATTGGTTTAAGAGGGAGGTGTCCGAAGGTTCAGCCCGGGAGCCACTTGTGCCCCAACTGCAATTCAAAAATGATACGAATTTGGCCGGTGGATGCAGATGGAGACTTAATTTCTAATCAGGGTAAAAATTGTTACCGACATACTTAACAGGAAAATGTAACGTATAACACAAAGTATTTGTCTTCTTATGACCAAGTTTTAACAAAAGATGAAACAGTTATTATTATTTTATTGAAAAGCCAATTTGGCTGCACCCAAACCAGCTTTTATTTTGTCTTAAACTTGGCTAAATATAGCAACCATTTTAAAGAAAGTGGCCTAAGATCTGTTCTAATTCTTGAAAATAAATGTATTCGATCGAGCCCAAAAGACAATTAAAAACTACACGTCTTTCTTTTAGTACAGCAAAATTAAAGTAATAGTAAGTAATACATTTATTTCAGAAAGATGAAATTTTGAGAATCTCTAAAAAAAATCTTGGATTTCAGATGACAAAAATTTCTTTTGAATTTTTTTTATAGAATGGTGGAAATGTACTTCTTTTTTTTCTATCGACAATGACCCTAATACACAGTTGTAAAAATTGCTTTCACATTTTGAATCTGTAATGAATTTTGGGCTACTTTTATTTGCCTGATTTTAGGTTGGGTTGTTTTTGTTGTTGCAATTACTTTTAAATCTACAATGTTGACACACATGTAAAATAGTTTGGACACCCCACCAAGAATTATGCAACAAGCCACAGCTTCTCTGCAGTGTTCCAAGGGTTATTTATCGTTATCTTAGTGGGAGTGGGCTTTAAACCAACTGTGTATGGAGAAGAAAACTTTCTTTAAATTCTCACTCGTTCACGTCGTTATCTGTAGAAGAATTGAAGTTGAATGTTGTACTATAAATCCAATCCAAGTAGGAAGTTTCAGATAAACTCTAAAGTGAATGTGGACGTTCACTTCTGACAAGAGCAAAAAAGATTCTCTTTTAGCTTTCAAAACACTTAAGAGTTTCTGTTTACATTTTATGTGTTGTGAAGAAAAGAGGATCTCTGCTGGGTATCTGTTTAGAAGCTCACAAGGACTCTTATTTAAATTACTAAAAAAATAACATAAAATAGGATCTGAAGTGTTGTTGCCGTCTAAACAAAACTTCATGCTCTCTTGGTTCAGTATGACAGTCAAGCCAAAGCTGAAACTCCTTGGAATGACTTGAATGTGAAAGCTGCTAAAACGTGGGTGGCCTTTTCAGGCCTTAATGAATTTCTTCTTTGCAAACGTGCTTCCAACTGCGACTGCTTTTCTTTTTCTTCTTCTTTTTGCTCTAACAGATTTACAGATTTGATTTCTGCAGCAGCAATGCACTTGTCTTTAATCAAACGTTAATTTAAGTTTTAAACAAATTATTAAATCAGGAGAGACTTGGCACCACAGACTACTGTTTTTGCCTCGTTTTTTTTTTAAGATTGTGACTTTAAAAAAAAAAACACCGGCTGATTTTGAATTGTTGTTAATTTTACCTAAATGACAGTAGAAAATTGTGATTTAGTCATAAAATCCAAAAGCGGATTTTTGTACACCTTTTGAAAACGTTATCTTGCCAATTATAACCTAGATGTTCAGTATTTAATGTTTGTTCACTTTGTCTCCCAAATATTGTATTCAAATGTCTTTGTTTTTGGCTTCTGAACAATACACTTATTAACCCAAACTGTGTTGTTTTATTGAAGTTTCGCTTGTCTTTGGTGGAATCACTGAAGAGAGGGATGGGGACACGATGTCTATCCAGGACAGGGTCATTCAGTCATCACTTCTGCTAGTTGCTCACCAACAAGCTGGCACACATACCTGTGCTGTTTATTTATAGCGGATAAACAGATAAGACCCATATTTGTTTCCAAGGCGTGTCTTCCATCAATTAGTAATAAATGCTGTGGTGCGTTTCACTCAGATAATGAGGCGGGATCAATATTAACAATGATGAAGGACCAATAAACTGGATAGAAACTGCTGCTGTGGTTTGGGTGTGTTAAACTGGCAACTACAGCAGCCACCAGAATATTCAAGTAAACATTTTTGTTGTTAGAATATTCAGAGCTGTGTTTAGAGATGCTGGACTTACTGGGACTTCTTTATCAGAGCCTGATTACAGTGACGCTGGTGAATAATCGGTAAAAAACAAAAAAAACTTCTTCCTCAGCATGTTATTGAGTAGGAATCATTTTCAATCATTATTTTGGCGCCCCCTGTAGTGCAGCGCCCCTTTGCCTTGCGTAGTGCATACCCTCTTTTTGCGCCACATAAGAAGTCATGAAAAAACTTTTGGTCTTAAATATGCTCATCACAAATCTTAAACATGTCGTGGCAGGACAATTTAATCTCGTATATTCTCCCAAAGTTTTAAGTCAGGGAAAAGTCTGAGTCACAAGCAGACATCTTCATTTTTCTGTGACACGAAGCGGTTGTGCTACTGAAAACTAGCTGCTAATATACACTTGCTAGCTGCCTTTTTTTGTCTGTTATGGGTAAGTACATATTTATAGCCAGCTGCCTGAACGATGTTATGCGCATAAAAAAACTACTATTTTTGGTTTTAAAAAAGATGACGTAGGTCATTTTAGAAAGGAGACGACATACAGTGTGAGAAGCACAAAGCCTCGGGAGCCACAAACATTCAGAAATTTATCAATAAATGCTTTGCTTGATTGTAATACACCAAGATCCTCTGACCATCGAATATATTTTTGGGGGCTTCAATTTAAATCAAAGGGGCATTAAAGACATCTTGAGTCTTAAATTTGACTTGCTGATCCAGTGAGCAGGAAAACGTGACGGTCAGGGTTGAACTCCTGAGTGAAGCTATATGGCCAAGACAAGAGGAAGGAGTTTTTAAGCTCTGCTGTTTATCTTTATTGGTGTGGCAGCGAGATGCTCCCTTACGCCTCCTTGGATTTACACAAGCAGGGTCCAAAGGCTGCACATAAATTCATTTTACCACTGACCCTGGAAAATCTACGTCAAAGCTGTTTATGTAAACTTAAATAACAGAAGCATCGATGTTGATGTTGTGTCAGCTCTCTATACCAAAACTTAATAGATTTTGCCTCAATATTTGGTTGCCTGTTTTCCGCCGGGTCAATCTAGAGCTACTTTACGCACGGTGTTCAGACAAAGGCAGTGATTTCAAAAAAGTTTATTTCAAGATGAGGGAAAAGGTTTGACCAAACGCCACCCTGGGGACGAGGGCGGATTCCGAAAGAGATCATTAAAGGGGAAGACAGCTGTTCACCTCTTGAAGTTTCATTTCCTTTCCGTCAGAGCCAGTCCAAAGTCAAAGCACCATAAACCATCCATCAGTCATAGAAGAGCCGTGTTTCCTCCTTCCTTATACTGAGTCGGCTGCTAAGGGAGCTCAAGCCAAGTCGGGAGGCTTAATGAGGATCACGGACTAAAGGATCCAACTTCCTAATTATTTTTAGTGTATGGTATATTTTTTGCTTTCTTTTTTTTTCTCTCTCTAAATATTTGACATTTTAACTCAGAACTCACAAGTGGACTTTGTTGAACACAATGAATTAAGGTGACAGCTCAAACTTAAGAAACTTGTGAATTTCACATTTGGATTTATTTCAGGGAGCTGGAAAAGCCTAATTCAAGATGCTGAGAAAGGTAAGACTGTGAAGTGTCTTGTGTTTATACTTTGTTTAAAAAGTTATCCTTTCAAATCTGTTATATCACCTCTGTGTCTATTCATAAAACCTAGCCAGATAATAATCTGTAGAATACCAGGAACTACACAAAGCCGTCGATGAGTTTGCCATTGTCACGGGCCGTTTTGTTTCCAGGGAGAATGGGTCTGGGTGGACTCAAAGATCGGGGTCCCCATTGGAGCCCGGGTCAAAGAAACACCATCTGGTCAGAGGCTACTGGTGGACGATGAGGGAAATGTACGTAACCTCTGATGACAAAATGGAGAAGAAGGGAAAAAATTCTGTCTCCATCTGGCACTGAGTGGGTTTTCTGTCAATGTTCCCTCAGGAGCGGAGCCTGTCACTAGAGGAGGAAGCCTCGCTCAAGATCATGCACCCGACATCTGTGGAGGGGGTGGATGACATGATCAAGCTCGGGGACATGACTGAGGCCGCCCTCCTCAGGAACCTGCTGCTCAGACACAAGCAAGGCCACATCTACGTGAGTCACACGCTCACTCGGGAAAACACCGTGGATGATTTTCCCAGAAAACTCGGTAGTTTACACACCAGTTTGTTCATGCGGAGTCATCTTTTAGAGGCTTTCACAGAAAGATACATAGAATAATTGCCTGGGTAATGAAATTATATGAGTATTCGCCTAGTTAAAATATTTTTATTGAGCCACCAGGCTGACATAGCACGCTAGTTCCTCAAATGTCTTCCCTTGGAAATGCAATTTCTACCCAAAAATACATTTAGTGGATCTTTTTAGAATAAAAGATGAGACCAAAAAAAATCACTTTCCCCATCTTTTAATAGACATATACTCTACTTAAAGGAAAAATTAATTTGTAGAAAAAAGAAACTTCGTGGCTGCTATACCCTGGTTGTGTTAGTGTATGCCCTTTAATACTCAGCCACAGCTAACAGCTAGCTATTAGAACATTGGGACAGCAATAATAACTAATAGCTAACTATTAGCTATTGTTGTGTACCACAACCTAGTACACAACAATAACAATAGCTAATAGATAACAAGCTGTTAGCTTTTAGCTAACAATAGCTAATGGCCGCTCTGCAGTAGCTTTAGCTAAAGATAAGCAACTATGCAAATTTCCCAACAGAGCGTTTCGCTTTATTCCTGGTTTATCAGATTTTTACAACTGATGGCAGCTGTGAACTGAAAAGGAGCTGAAAACATTAAACATATTCTTTTTTGAACTGTACAGAAAATGTCACATTGAAAGTGAGGGAAAAAATGGAAGTAATCTCAACAAGTGTGTATCTCAGAGGTTTTGTTAATAAAAACAAGCTGAGCTCTGGACACTCAGCGCGAAGGATTTTTATTTTTCTGCATTTATTCTATAGTTTCTATTTATTTATTCAATTTATATATTCATAAATAATGAGCTTTTGATCCTTCTCCTCATACCAAATCATATTTTCTTCTGCTGACCACAGATCTTTCTTTTTTTTGTTCTCCAGACCTTCATCGGTTCCGTTTTGGTGGCAGTGAATCCCTACCAGGATTTTCCAATATATTCATCCGAACAGGTAGGTCTGTGACTCTTATCTCAATCCATCACCCAATCTGCAACCGTCTCCACCAATCACATCCTGCCGTTCTGCAGGTGACTTTATATCACAGCCGGAAGCTCGGAGAACTCCCCCCGCACATCTTTGCCATCGCTGAGTCCTGCTACTTCAACATGATGCGCAACCTCAGAAACCAGTGCTGCATTATCAGGTCAGAGTCTGCCACGCGCTGCCATGGGTTAGGCCACTCTTGCTTTTTTTATTCTTATTCATCCATGTTCTCTGCTTTACTCTCAGCGGGGAATCCGGAGCAGGGAAGACGGAAAGCACAAAACTGATCCTGCAGTACTTGGCGGCGGTCAGCGGGCAACTCTCCCAGCAATCGATCGAAAATCAGATCCTGCAGTCCAACCCGATTCTGGAAGGTACGCCAGCAGCACCTTTAGAGTGTTTTCAGAGCTGACAGTCCGGTGGACCTGGTTCGATTGGGAAGCAGTGTTGGAACATTTGCTACGTTTTCAGATGGTGCGGTTTGCTTTCACACTGCACTGTGTCAAACGATCCAAGCTAGTTGAAGAACCTGTTTCCCTCCTCACCTGTGGAGGCGCTGCACCAAGAACCGCTGAAGGAAACAACACAAAAACCTCAGAAGAATACACGTAGTGCCAACTTCTTCCTTCACAAAATGTTATCAAAAATGGAGTGGCATCAGATTTGAGCAGTTGTAGAATTTCTTGTTTGTCATTGGTAAAAGACCAAAGGCGTTCACACATGCATTTGAATCGCGCTTTAGTTCACTTCAATCAAACTGATGTGGACCGGAGTTCGCTTGTTTTTGTTCCGCATCAGAATTGGATTGTGCGTTCACACCTCCACCAAATGAATCGGACTTTCTATTCAAACGAACTAGAGTTCTGTTAAAGTGGACTAAACAAAGCTGGTGTGAATTCATTCTTAGCTCCCCGTAGGTTTGTGTGAACAAATATAGCAGACGTCATGGATTTGTATTTTTTTAAAAATACCATGGTTTCCTGTTTCTTTCAGCTTTTGGGAACGCCAAGACAATCCGCAACGATAACTCCAGCCGCTTCGGCAAGTACTTGGAGATCTTTTTCAACAAAGACGGGGTTATCGAAGGCGCTCGTGTAGAGCAGTACCTCCTGGAAAAGTCTCGCGTGTGCCATCAGGTGAGGTAGCTCTGTCCAAACAGATCCTGCCTGTCTGTTATCTTTGCGGCGGGCAGGTCGGTGCTGTAAACTCATAAAATCCCCTTGAGGATATCTCTGGAGTGTGTTGTTGGTGTTTCAATCCACTTGGTGAGATTATTCAATAACTGTTATGAGGAGAAAAAACCTGATATTAATCATAATCCACTCTAACAGAAAAGCTCGAGCATATTTGGTTTCCTCTTCTGTCGCCATAAACTTTTATTTTTCTCATTGTTTCAGGCCTCAGAGGAGCGAAACTATCATATATTTTACTGCCTGTTGGCAGGAATCACCAAGGAAGAGAAGAAGTCTTTGAGGCTTGATCTTTCCAAGGAATATAACTACATTACCAAGGTACTCCGAATAATAGTCACACTTCATTCTGGGAAACAGACGCACCCCTCACGACACTGACATCCAGTCATCCGCAACCGAAGTCTCTTGTGTCCTTTAGGGCAAATGCATGGTGTGCGAAGGCAGAGACGACGCTAAAGACCTACGCCTCATCCGCTCAGCCATGAAGACGCTGAACTTCTCAGAAGATCAGTTCCAGGAAATCCTCAAGCTGCTGGCGGCCATGTTACACCTCGGAAACGTCAGCTTCAAGGGTGAGCGCCATTGGTGGCTTCACGCAGTCCTACTTTACCACAAAATTCACAACATCACGGCTGAAGCTGGAACTCTGTTTTTAAGGAAGCAGAAACGAAATTAATTAATACTAAGAATATCAGAAATGACTGAAAACTTGAAGTGCTTTTTAACGTTACTCACATCTTATATTTGTAAAACACGCAATTAAACATCGCAAAGATCTTTACACCATAGAAACATCATATAGAAAATAATGGTGAAACAAGCACTAAACATTACATCAAGCAAATATACATCACACATCACTACAAAGGGTGTTTAGCCTGGATTTAAAAAAAACTTTAAGTGTTTCAGCATCTTTGCAGTTTTCTGGAAGTTTCTTCCAGATTTGTGGTGCATCTCTTGAACTATTCCACGTTTCAACAAAATTTGATTCATTCTGTTGTTTTTTTTATCAGACAGTCTAACATAAAGCTGATACAGCAGTGTTGTGGAAGGGAAATGATTATTTGATTCATTTCAATTAAAAAGAAAAAGAAAATGTGGCTTGGATTTGTATTTAGCTTTACTTTTCTACTGGAGAGTTTCTACTGGCATAAAAACTCTAAAATCTTATTCAAATAGGAAGGGGAGCATTTGTGAAAAACGTTTTTGAAGATTCTCAGTTAGATTTAGGATGCGACACTACATCATTCTATTTTTATAATATAAAAATAGAATGATGAGCTCCGATGAGCTCTATTTTTATAATATAAAAATAGAATGATGTAGTGTCGCATATGTTTTGTGCGACACTCAGAATTATTGCTGCTTTGTGTTTCACTACTCTCCAACACCTTTACACAAACGTGGTCTCCTTTTACTCATCCGGCATCTTGTTGTAGCACATTTGATTTAGAACAGGGATGTCCAAAATGTGGGCCGGAGCTCATTTGTGGCCCTCTGGACGATTTTCTTTGGGGCTTCTGCCCACAATACGAAAAAATGGAGCGAATTTGTGATTAATGCATCTCCAAATTTTGTTGGCAAACATAGAAATGAAAAGGAAAGGAAAATAAGAGTAAAAAAGAAACTCCAAAAGTTTTGGAAAATATTTACCTGCCATGTTAATACCACAATTACGCAACTGTTTATGTTTTGGCTCAACAATGATTTACAAATTCCTTTTCTACAAAAATCGGACTACTTTGCTTTACTGAAATATTGAAGAAGTACTGTTTACCTCTTCAATATTATTATCTTCAATATTATTTTATTATTATTTTTACCTTATTAAATAGGTAAAAACAATAAATATCTTAAGAAATAAATCTTTTCAGTTTTGATAAAAATAAACAGATAAATAAATGCGGCCCTTCCGTTCCCTCAACTTAACAATTTTGACACAAAAGGCAAAACCTTTGACCTACACTGATTTAAGAGTTTCACAGTAAAGGGGTTGGACAAACACTTTCCCCACTTTCCTAGGCTGACAGGTGTCAAAGGTTAAATCTCCTAACCATACACTGAAGTTTCTAGTTGCACCATCGTTATAATAACAATAAAATAAACAATTACATTCTTGCAGCTCTTAAATCGAGGTGAAGGGAGTCCGCAGTGCATGGTTTCGTTAGACACAGATAAGGAGACAAGCTTGAAAACAGAAAATCCTGCATTAGGAGTAATAAAAACATAATTTTACTGGCCCCTAAAGATTGCGACACAGTGCAGCTAATAAAGTTACACCCTCACGCCGTATCTTGAATGTGCTGTAAGTTTTAAAAGAAACCCAGCTGAAATGTTTTATAGAATTAAATTCACTTTATGACTATTTGTCGTTTATTAAAATAACAATATACACTTTTAAAATTCGTGGTGGCTCAAGTTCATGTCATTAGAATCATTTGTGTTTTTTTTTTTGTTTTGTTGTGTTGCATGCGACCAGGCTCCGTCATCCAGAACCTGGAATCCAGTGACGTGGGCGAATCGGAGAACTTCACCATCGCCTCGTCGCTGCTGCAGGTAGGCGGCCGGGCCACCGCCGTCCACACGTCCTCTTAGCTGTCAATACGCCGCTGCTCCTGGTTGGATTCTAACATGCGCTCGCCCAACAGGTGCAAAGGTCCGTCCTGGCCGACAGCCTGACACATCGCTCCTTTATGACCAACAGAGAGCGAGTCACTAAGGCCCTCAGCGCTGAGCAGGCCACCGACTGCAGGGACGCCTTCGTGAAGGTACCAAAGTTTAGCCACGGACTGTAAATCTTAGCTGGCTGTCTCCTTATTGAGCTCTAAATTAGGACAACAATGGCACAACTGTGTTACGGTCCATCGTATAAGCAAAGAGAGCCAGTCAAATCTGTCTTACAGCACCAACTGCCTCGACGGAAAGAGCTACTCAGTGAAATGTAAAAAAATATATATATTTACTTTTTTGCATTCTTTTAAGATGACTGTATGGCTGTGGCTGCATGACGCAGCAGCCAAACTCCCATAAACACAAATATTGCCCTTGAATGACACATCAGCTTCTTCGGAAAACCGTTTCCATAAAGAAGTGTGATTTTATCATTAAGCTGACATTTTTTATGCCCTCATGGGTAAACAGTGAAGTTTTCATTAAAGATGCGCCAATCCAATATTAATATGTGTATATTGATGTTGAAATTTTTTTTTAGATTGGTTATTGTGATCCATAAGGCCAGATCTATTCAGTCTAGTTCTATGCTTCGTGCTCTGAGAGACGTAATGCTTTATTATTTATTTTCACATTATATTTAGAATTCCTCATTGTACTTTATGAACCATTAGAAAGAAAGTTTGTTGCTCTTTATTTTTTACATTTTTTTACCAATATGTAAATGATTATTGTTCTCAGTTTCAGTTTCTTTATTATTTTACTTTGGCTGTTTTACTCCTAATTGCACAGGCTGAACAAATTGAAGTTGTTTTTACATGTTTGACCAAGCTTGTGAAGCTATTGCTGTATTTAAATGGCAAAAAGTTATTAAATTAATTCAGTACATTTACATCTTTGTTTAAAAAAAAAAAAAACAGAAACATTTTAAGTCAGCTTTATTTTTTCTGTTTCCATTCCATATCGGCCGATACCAAACTTCAGATATCGGTTTCGGAAGTGAAAATAGTGGATCAGTGCATCCCTAAAAACGTCTTTTATTTATTCTGTTATTTTTTTTGTTCTCACAGGCAATCTACAACAAACTCTTCATTTGGATCGTTGGAAAAATCAACAGTGTCATCTATCAGAAACTGTCCGACAAACCCAGTTCTTCGCTCCTGTCCATCGGCCTGCTCGACATCTTCGGCTTTGAGAACTTCCAAACAAACAGGTCTAAAGATTTTTCTGCTTGCTATTGAATTTTACAAACTTTGCTACTGTTACAGTATATCTTATACGTGTGTTTTTTTTTTCTTTTCTTTTACCAGTTTCGAGCAGCTTTGCATCAACTTCGCTAACGAGAAGTTGCAGCAGTTCTTCGTGGCCCACATCTTCAAGCTGGAGCAGAAAGAGTACCAGAAAGAGGGTGTGCTGTGGAACAACATCCAGTTCACCGACAACCAGAAAGTCCTGGACCTTCTGGCCGGGAAGCCGTGCAATGTGCTCGCTCTGATCGACGAAGAAAGCCACTTTCCGCAGGTACGCCGAGCGGGCCTTAGGTCTAGACATCTTAAATGATTAAGAAAACCAGTTCTCAGTTTTCACTTTGCTTACGCCACAGGGGACAGACTCCACCCTGCTGACCAAGTTGAACAAAGAACACAAAGGAGACAAGGACTACATCGGTTCCAAGCGCGAACACGAAACAGACTTTGGAATTCGCCACTTTGCCGGCCCCGTTTTCTACAACACCAACGGTAACGCAAACCACTAAGCAAAAAGAACATCTGTGATGCTGGACTTCTGGGAATAAGAAAGATGATTTTTCTTTTTCTCCTTCTGTAGGATTTCTGGAAAAGAACAGAGACGGAGTCAGTTATGACATCATTAAAACGATCGGTGTCTCCACCAGTGAGCTCCTCCGGGAGATCTTTGAGAAGGACATGCCGACCAATGGACTGAAGGCAGCAAAAAGCGCAAAGTTCATCTTGTCGCCGCAGAACTCACCACGGGTAGGAAGCTACGTCTTCCTTTCAGCTTCATACCTGGTATCAGTAGATATCAGTAACAAGATCACAACTGTAGTTTTCTATTTATTTTACCCAATTAATTACAAAAACTCCCAAAATAAACCAGGAAATGGCATTCTGATGGTAGAATTAAAATAATTTTACAGTAAGTAATCTTATCACATACAACCTGCATATATTAAGAGATTTAAATCTCTGCTTAAGGTCCTATTCATAACTGATACGATCATGAAAATTGAAAATCCGATTAAAATCTGCCAGATTCGTCAAACCCTAATGTTCCTCGACTTCATTTATCTTCCCCAAGTTGTTTCCACGGATACTGATGTCGTATGTTTTCCTTTTGTCGTCTCCGCAGCTGCAGAACGACAAACGCAAGCAAATGCCGACGCTGAGCGGTCAGTTCCGAGTGTCTCTGGACTCCCTGATGAAGGCCCTGTCCGCCTGCCAGCCCTTCTTCATCCGCTGCTTCAAACCCAACAATGACAAGCAGTCCAAGGTGAGCAAACCTCCGCCGCAGCACAGATAACGCTCGGCAAATACGCGGATGGTCTTCGGGGTGCATAAACGGAGCTCTGCGTGCATGAGATAAAAGATCAGGAGGCTTGATTCCAGTCAATATTCCAAGAAAACTAATGTAATTTTATATCGTGGACAATTAAACAACGGGGAAGCGACCTGGATCGGTTTCAAACTTGCAGAGAGTAAAGTGCAAAACTGCGGCAGCAGAAATTCAGTTTTGTAAGTTCAGTACAAGTCAGTTGCACAGGCTGTATGTGTGTGTATGTTTTTTTTTTTTTTACCACAGCACAACATTGGTATCTATATATGCATGAAAATGTTTATCGGCATTTATCGTCACAATTTCTCTTTTTTGTGTGAAATGTTTAAGTATATCCTAGTGTCATGGTTCTGAATTTTTGGGTACAAGTCCCACTGGTGGCGCCTTGATCATTTATCAGCGATGTTGTGCGATCGTTACAACTATAATCCTTCAATCAAGAGAGAAAGAAATGAAAACTTTAATGCCTGCCATTTGTGTTCTGATGAAAGTTCTGATCTGTCGCATCTCTTTGCCCCTTTGGATTTCATTTTAAATCCCTCACTCATTCTGAAACTACAGCTTCCATCGAGTCTTTGCTCAGTAACAGCTTTCACTCTGAAGAATGTTGGTGAAGTGACAACTTCACCAACAGCGGAGCCATGTCACGTTTCCTCAAATCTGTCTGATTTCAGACAGATTTGAAATAGCACCGATTTCTTGGTGCTTCAAAAAATGTATACACACAAATCTTCACTCACTCCGTTTCCCTGGCAGAAATTTGACCGAGAGCTGTGCATGCGCCAGCTGAGGTACTCTGGCATGATGGACACCATCCGCATCAGGAAGCTGGGGTATCCCGTGCGTCACAAATTTGAGGACTTCCTGAGCCGCTACCGAGTCCTTCTGAAGACCACCGTCTGCGATCCCAGAACCGTTGAGTCGGCTTTTTTTTACTGGACTTTTTCTCCCAAAACGGTTTCATATGGGCAGGAATTGCAAATGTGAATACGTAACATAAAATCATTTGACTCTCCCTACAGACCGACGCCGCAGTCTGTTGTGAAGCCATCTGCAAGGCAGTAATCAAAGGAAGGGACGAGTGGAAAATCGGAAGGAGGAAGATTTTCCTAAAGGTACGAAAAGAATAAGATTAAAATCTGGTGTACAGTTTATGAATCAGTCAAATAACTGCAGTTTTTTTTAAATCTGTTTGTTGCCAAATTACATCAATCAGTTCCTGCAGTGTTTCATTGTCAACACAGATCCCCGCATTAACTGTGATTTGTTGAAAGTCTTTCACAAAAATGGTCAGAAACCATTTACATGTTGTCTAGCCATTTTGGAGAACAATCAAGTAATTTTGTTATCTTCAGCTGTTATAAAAATGCTTTATTGATCAAATATGACCTAAAAGAAATTTAATTTTGTAATTTAACACCTTCAAATTTAGTCTCTGTCTCTTTAAGAAGCTTCTGCTCTTTCCAAAAACGTTGCCTTCAAGAGGTCATCACAACATGGCTCCTCTATTAACCATTTAATGTTTTTACCAGTGTTGCACTGGGAAGTAGCTCGTATAATGAGCAAATGCGGAGTTCTACCAGATGGTTGCTATTTCCTCCTGGCTAGTCTGAAGGAGCTGACAGGAAGAGCTGCTCTGTAAGGCGGAAACTCAGAAACTGCAGCTCTGAGGAGCTGAATGATTGTCATAGAGATTAAAGTATTTCTCAAATATGCATGAAAGAATAAAAGCAAATACTCCAGGCCTGTTTTTGATGACAGAATAACATTATATGCTCATTTTAAACTCAAAAAAGTCGATTTTATATAAGACTACCCCTTTAAGCGACTGCTAACTCCCACCTTCATGGGGCAGTATTTCTTACTTTTACGACACTGCTGCCTCAAGTCACCATCTGTAATCAACGTGGAAAGTAGGAAAAAGTCACATTTACAGTCATAGACGCAGATATTGGAAAATTCAAAAAGGTATTGCAAAAAAAATCGTTAAAAAAAGTGAAATCCCAGAGGGACTGATCAATGTGAAAAGACGATCAATAATAGTTCATTTTTAAAAGACTTGAATTAAAAGAAAGTAAAAGTTTGACAGTTTGTGAATGGGTTCATTTTGATTTTCCCCAAAATGAAAATGATTTTGACACCCTTTGCTCTGTCTGATTATGTCAGTTTTGAAACTTTATCTGAATCCAAAACTCTTGGAGAAAAAAAATCAGAATCATCTGAATTAAATCATTCGTTTTTTGCTGTTTTTTCCCAGGATGCCCACGACGCTGTTCTGGAAAATCTTCGGGAAGCAGAACTGAGCAGGGTGGCCGTGGTGATCCAGAGGGTCATGCTGGGAATCAAAGACAGGTGCAGCCAGAAGAGCTGAAATCTTAAACCGAAATGTGAACGGCTCAATTAAATTTATCTCCTTTCCTCTCTCTGCCTGCAATAACTGATAGGATTATCACCGCAGCACATCTACAGATAGTGATTTACTGCCATCTATGTAGCCTGGATAAACAAGATGTTGCATAAGAACACGTGAAGAGATGCTGATCATGAGAAATGTTTATTCAACGAATCAAATCTGCTTTTTCAGAAAGCTCTTCCTGAGGAAACGGGGCGCGGCCGTGGTGCTGCAGAAGCAATGGAGAGCTTACAGAGAGAGGGTGGTACAGAAGAAGGTTTGATGGTTTCTAACTTCCAGTCGACCTTTGGAGTGTGGACCTTACTCATTGAAGCTGAGATCGACCTATTTTTGCTAACGTTTTTTTTTTTTGTTTTTGTTTTGTTTTTTTCAGATCCAGCAGGGCTTCGGGCGCCTGGTGTCAAAGGTCCGCGGTCGGAAGCTGAAGTCTCAGTTCCAGAGACGGCGAGTGGCTGCCGTCGTCATCCAGAGCCAGGCATGTGCTCCGAATACCAAAAGCTCACCCAGGCTTGTGACCATGACAAATTTTCCTGGACGATAAATTGTCCTAGACGTTTTTGCGATTACTTGAAAACAACAATTTTCAAGTAATCTAACGCTAATGGCATAATAATAGCAACGCAAGAACATGTTCTCAAAAATCAGTCAACTTTAAATTTAATGAACAATCTTGTTGGCACTGGGAACTGGAAGACATTTTAAATATCCAAAATAATAATAATAACCAAACAAAACTACAGGAACAACAAATAAAATCAATTATAAAGTTTCTGTAAACAAAGTTGACATCATGCAAATGGAAATTATTGAGCTTGTTTCAATTTATCAGTACAATTAATTTAATTTATTGCTAGTCGCGACAAGCCTAAGCTCACCGTCTGCCAAATGTCGCGCTTTAGAGATCAAGACAAAAGTGGATAAATAAAATTAAAAAGGTTCTAAAAACCATTGAACTCTACCCTCAGGTGTCCAAAGACACGAGGCAGACGACACACTGTCACTATTTATAAAGCCAGACACGACTTTATCAGCCTCACACAACTGTGGAGGGATTTCGTCCCACCCTCCCCACTCACCGCTTCAGTCCACTGAGTCTTGGAGACATTTGTTTAAAGCTCAGGCCAGGCTGAAAGTCTGAATAACGACTGGTGACGTTAGTAAACCTTCATTCAGGTTTTCCTCTCGTAGATTTACCGCTGTGTTTGGGATCGCTGTGCTGTTGGAAGCCAACGTCATTTGCGAATCAGACGACCTCTCAACTGTTTCTGAAATGCGTTGACATGCTAAAGCCGATTGATTTGCTGCAAAGAGCCGAGGGTCTTTGCCACCACTGTGCTCGACGGTTCACCGGTGTTTGCTTGTGCCGACATGTTGCGTTTGGCTTTCTTCAGACTCAGCCCTCTGGATCTGCTCTTATCTGTCCAAAGCACATTGCATCCAGAAGTTCTGCAGTTCATTTAGATACAACTTCACAAACCTTTAAGTCAGTGTTTCTCAAACGTTTCCAGGGTGAGGACCACTTCACCTGTTTAAGAAACCTAACTTAAAGTTGGCGCACAACAACACAATCTGAAATGAAAGTATTAGTGTCTTAACTCACTTATTGTTGTTCATCCTGTTAAACTTGACTTGCTTTGGCAGAAACAAAAAGATCTTCTGCACCACTAAATACAAAATTTATCCATCCATTTATATCAATTGTATTTATTTACCAATAAAATACTTTGAATAAACAAATAGCTGTTGAAGTGCAAGCAGAGCTTTACAAGCAGGCCTGCCACAATGACAAATTTAGCTGAGCAATTAATTGTCTCAAAAATTATTGTGATAAACGATAATATTGTTTGAAGACCATTTTAAAATTATGCTATGGTAATGAGATAATAATGTAAGCACATCCTTCCAAAAATAAATACACTTCATTTTCAAAAGAACATTTAACAAAAATAAAATGGACTCTCAGTCTCGTTAACAAAAAATGACACAACTAAACACAACATAAAACCAAAGTGGAAATAAAAACTATACTCAACCAAAAGAGTATAGATTATGAAGTCTGTATACTACATTGCCCTTCAATAATCAATAGATTTAGATAGAGAAGATTGATATATCTGACTACCAGATGCAACAGTTCACTTCTCCCTTACACTAAGGAAATGAGGAGAGGAGGGTCAGTGGAGTTGAGCCTTTTTTCATCCAGTGTCATCAATAGAAAAACAAAAAGGCAGGAAGAGACGATAGAGCCGACAAATTAAAACGAGGTTGATTATTTTCATTTATTATGCGATTTATTGCTTTATTGTTTGTTGCGACAGGCCTAACACAAGCACACAGAGTAGTAGAAAACAAATAACATTTCTCTCTAATTGAAACCAGCAAAGAGCCGTTAAAAAGAATCGAATCGCTCGTGAAGCCCTCGGCAGGTTTAACTTGGCTTCCTCCTATCATATAAATAATACTGTTGCTGTTTTCTTTCCGATGAGTCCTTTGAAAACATAATGTGTTTCTCTTTATCTTATTCATATGTTAAATATTTTATGGTGGATTTCACCCTTCAAATATTTTAACTGCAATTTCTTGTGCTGAACAACTGCATTTCTTGTGAAGGTGCGAGGTTACCGGGCGAGGAAAGACTACCAGCGGAAGAGAGAAGAAATCACCCGTCAGGCTTTGCTCTTAGAAATGGAGAGGCAGGAGCAAGAGGATCTCGGTGAGGAACTCCATCAGCGGCTGATGCAAGTCGCTGAAGAGCAGGCCGACATAGATTCACAAAAATCTGGCCGATCTCACGAATCGAAGAAATCTAGTCAGTCTGAGAAATCTAGTGAATCGGAAAGCTCCAGCGACTCTGAATCAGAGGACGGCTCAAATAAAAACCTCCGACTCTTTGATGAAGACGTGGAAGACAAAAGATCAGACACCGAGGTCAGGCGACTACTGTGTTGTGTTACGAGTGTCCACCGCCGCTTTATTAATTGTCCATAACATTTCCTTTGACCTTCTGTTTCCTCTGAGGAGGACGAGGACGAGGAAAGTTCTCACAGCTCGAAGGAGATGACGGTCGTCGTCACGCCGCCCTCTAACTCGGCGAGCTCCACGACGTCGCTGGACGAGGAGGAGGAGGAAGAGATTGATGACGGCTTTGATGACGAGACCAACATATTCTCCTTTTACAACTTCAGCAAGCGCCACTTCCAGAAAGACGAGGACCACAAGCACACCGCACAGAGGCTGAAGCAGCCGCTGCTGCACCACGAGGACGAAGCAGACGCCCTGGTGAGATGAGGCGGCAGTATTAATATCTCGGGGGGTTTTCGCACCAACCATGTTAAGTGATCTCTAGTTCGTTTGTCGAGAACGTATCGAACTCTTGTCCGCCTTCAAACCCAGGTCCAGGTTTTTTTGAGGTGAGCTCTAGCACGGTTCGAATGCATATGTGAACGTCAACAAAACTGGAAACTGCTCCAAAAGCAGGAAGCAGACAATAGTGCTGGGTATTCTGGGTAAATAGAACCAAAACAAGCATGAGAGTCTAGCTGGGAAACAGCTCATAGTCTTCTATCAACGACAAACGAGAAATCCTACAGCCGCTAAAATACTCCACTCTTTTGTACATTTTGCAAAGAAGGAAGTTGTGTTCATGCTTTCTTCTAAGGTTTTCCTCGTTTCCTTCAGTGGTTCTTGGTGCAGCGCCCCCACAGGCGAGGAGGGGAACAGGGTTTTCAAAGGGTTTAGTCTGTTTGACAATGTAGTGTGAAAACACAATAAACATTCCAACTTTGCTCCCCAATCCAACCGAGTCTACTGGACGTCTGCCTCACACTCAGTGTTCTCCCTCCGCCAGGCGTCTCTGACCGTGTCCTGGATCATCATGCGGTTCATGGGCGACATACCGGAGCAGAAATCTGCAGACTCCCTATCTCAGCAGTCCAGCACCATCTCCCAGAGCACCTTGTCCCGCCTGCTGCCTGGCAGGCAAGGCCGGAGGCTGAGCAACCTGGTGGGGCTGGATCAGGTAAGCTCCTGAGAAATAAGAAAAATAAATAAATAAAAACATTTTCTTTTATTAGTGGTCGTTATTTCAACTTTATCCACACATTTCTGAACAGAAAATCCTGAGGAAGAACAAGAAAAAGTTTGGCCCTGGGAACAGAAAAGCCTCGACCATCCTGGAGGAGGTTGGAACCATATTTGTCTCTCTTCCAGTTGATTCTTATTCTCGGTGTTATTTGCGTTTATAACTACTCTGTTTGTTTCCTCATATTGTGCAGCCAGAGAACCTGACCGAGGATGAGGACATTCTGGTGGGAGAGAGTACGACGCTGTATCGGCAGCTCACACAGCTGGAAAAGCTGCACATTATTGTTGGATATGGCCTGTCACGGCAAGGCATAAGGTAAAATGTGAACGCAGCTGGCGAAACATTGTGTTTTGGTAGAGAGTAGTGGTCATTTTTTTATGATATATATATTTCTGACCTTCCTTTGAACTTTTAGGGATGAGATCTACTGTCAGATCTGCAAACAGCTGGTGAACAACAGGAACAGGAAGAGCTGCATGCAAGGCTGGGCTCTCCTCTCCCTCTGTCTGGGGATCTTCCCTCCAACCAGCCTCTTCATGGAGGTCAGCAGTCTCTGCTCAGACATTCAGATGTGGTACTATGTTCACTGGGTTCACTAGTTTAAAATGTAATTTAGCTCCAGTTGATGTTGTGACGGTATCCTGGAAGAAACTGTTCACCTTCCAGCAGGACAAGGACACAAAACATGTAGCTTGAGCAACTATATAATGACTTAGAAAGAAATCACATGTATGTGGCATGATCTAGTCAAGACCTGAGTCCTTCTGTTTAAGGATGTCTAAATTGAGTAAATCAGAGCTATTTTGGAGAAATTGTTTAAAAAAAAACGCGCAGGACCTGTTCTCTTAGTCTCCGCAGCTTTTAGATCCATCCTTGCTCAGAAATTACTCAGTCAGATTCAGTCTAAGTGACCAGTTCTACGTCAAATTCTACTCTAGATGTACAATGCTTGTAGCGTTCATAACTCAAAGGATTTGCAGCTGCACCTGCAGAAAAAGTTGAAAAAACATGTGTCCTTTTCTTAGTTATTCACAGTTACCATTACTTTTTTGTGAATTATTTTAGGTTTGTTGTTTTGATATTACCAAAGCTATAAAGGGCAAGATATACCTTTTTTCTACTTTAAAATTTCATGACTTGATAACATCCAGCTAGAGCAACATATGTTCTTAATATAAATAATTCAGTTACATCTATGGAGTGGCTAGTCAAGAATTAGTAGCAGAAATGTGTTTTTTTTTAGCCTGTCGAAATGAAGAAAAACGGGAGTTCATTGTCAAAGTCATAGTTTCACAATGTTATTCATAAATATCATAGTTTCAAACTAAATTGACTAGAAAGCTAAATATTTAGTTAACAAATAAAATATTTAGCTCCATACTGAATATCTAGTTAGCAAGCTAAGTAGCTTGCTAACTAGATATTTAGCTTCAAACCAAATATTTTATTACTATTAGCAAACTAAATATTTAGTTTGAGGTAAAAATATTAAGCTCCAAACTAAATAATTAGTTTTACTAAATACTTAATTTGAAGTAATTATTTAGTTTTCAAATAACATATTTAGCTTGCCATCTAAATATTTAGTTTGGAGCTAAATAGTTAACTAAGCTCGGTTAAATATTTAGCATAGCTAAATATTTAGTTGCAAAGTAACTGTTTAGTTTGCAAGCTAAATATTTAGCTTTAAATTAAATATGCAGCTTTCTTACTAAATATTTAGTTTGAATCTGTGACATTTATGAATAACTTTGAGGCGATATAAATCAAATTATTGCTGTTGCTTTTTTTACCGTGTAAATTTACTAACTCCACCCCCACCACAAGTTTTCCATTCTAGAGCCATTGTTTCTCATCGTTTTCCATGTTTTCTGCTCTCCTCTGTCCCGCAGTGTTTGGAGAGCTTCCTCCAAAGAGGTCCATACGGTTACAGAGAGTACTGCATTGAGAGGCTGCATCGCATAGTAGCCAACGGAGAGAGAAAAGAGCTGCCCTGTTGGATAGAGCTGAAGGTAAAGTCCTGTATCTTGATTAATTTGGTTGTAGAACGGCTCTTTCACTCATCATCATCTATGACCTCAGGCCGCCAACAACAAGGAGCCCATTGATTGGTCGGTGACATTAATGAATGGTGAATCGGTCAAAGTGCAGCTGGATTCAGCCTCCACCTCCTCAGAAGTCTGCCAGGCTGTGGCTAACAAGATTGGACTCAAGGACACCTTTGGGTTCTCCGTCTACATCAGCTTCTACGAAAAGGTTCCTGGGAGCTTCTTAGGTCACACGTCTTCTGTTTTCCTTCCTGCCCTATCATGCTGTTATATCTGTGCTGGTGTCTTGTCTCCAGATGTGGTCTCTGGGATGCTGCGGGAAGAGCCACGTGTTGGATGCCGTGTCTCAGTGCGAGCAGGAAATGAGGAGGCAGGGCAGGGAGGAGAAGGACACGCCCTGGAGCCTCTCCATCCGCAAGGAGTTGTTCTCTCCGTGGCACGACTGCGACCAGGACGCAGTCAGCACAGATCTGATCTACAAGCAGGTCATCAAGGGCATCAAGTCTGGAGAATACGTCAGTGAGAAGGTGGGAGGCTGAAGACAAGCTTCTGTTTTCACTGTTCCTGAAGGGGAAACGTTTTCCTGCAGCTTCAGACTGGTTATAGAGATTTAGTTGAGTTGACAAATTGAATTAATGAAACAATGTAGAGCAGCAGATAATTAAATATCTCAGCAATATCTTTCAGATGCAGATATGAGAACCTAACTTAGAACAGAGGTTCCCAGGGGATTGACTTTATTCAAGATTTTTTAGATTCGCGTGTTTGGTGTCAAATCATAACCTACATATTTTGAACTACAGAAATTATACATGTTTTCCTGATCTTCTATTTCCATTTTCCTTTTTTTCCGAAATGGTTTTAGTGGTCAGTAGATGTTTGCACTAAAATTGTCCGAAGTAGTAGAAATAGAAAGTTAAGTTCACCAACTACTAATTCACGTAACAAAAATCTTAGCTTTGCCCACCGTAAACACATGAAACAGCACAAGCTAATACTTAGCACATTAAAAAAATAGCAGAAGCTAAAGCTGATCAGTAAGACACAAACACAAATTACTCACAAACAACAAATAAAAAAATCCTCAATTTCTGATTTGAAGTTGTGTGGACAGGATGACCAAAGTCAAAAACAGATGATGTGACGTTAATTTCATCCAAGTCATGAAAATGGGTGACTTGGTACAGCAATAATTGGTTACGATGGGCCTCTAGGTTTACAGTTCTGCCATAATCCATTTTCTGATTAACTGTATCTATAAATATTCACATCCTTGTTTTTTTTCATGACCTAACTCTGCTTTAAACTACTGCTATTGTCCCTGACCTGTCTCCTGTGTTCCTTGTCAGACACGACTGCTGTTCGTTCACTAATGTTCTGAGGCCTTAATGGTTTTATGCTGAGGTTGAATTACATACAGATGAACTCTATTAATGAATGAAGTGACTTGTAAAAGCAAACAGTGACTCTGGATTTTTTCCTTTTGGGGGTAAATCAGCCTGAAAGCTTTGCAAAAACGTTGACAACCATGTATCCTTCCTCTTTCCACAGAACGGATTGACGTTTGTGATTGATAAAATGAGAAAAGTTAGACATCGGACTTGCCGATGAGGAATGAGGAAATACTCATTTTGTTTTTGCCAATATAAAGAAACATACGTCACATTTAAAGATATATTTCTCAGTCCAACACAGACTTAAAAAAAAGTAAATGAATAGATTATGAGATGCAATAAAAAACATTCTGCATTCCTCAGGAGGACGAATACGTCCAGCTGGCTGCGATGCACTACTTTGTCCAGTTCGGCTCCCAGGAGCCCACCAGAGAGAGGGTGCAGAGTGTGGTCCAGGAGTGCATCACAACCACGCGGATCGAGAGCAGGTCCATGACGATGTGGATCAATCTCATCACGGCGGAACTCTCAAAGGTGAAGGGACAGAGCGGCGGTCTGAGTGTTGCAGTGAAATCCACGTAATCATGAGCTAAGCTCAGACTTTGGTTCTTGTAGGAGAGCTACAACAACGGGAGACTGCGGACGGAAAAGGTGAAAGGAGACGTGGTGGACATCGCCCGGCAGAACTGGCCGCTCGACTTTTCCAGGCTTTACGAAGTCACAATGACGTCAGGTCGGTGGACGTAACTCGCCCTGCTAAAGACGCAGCTCAAAGCTGCGTGCGAGCAAAATGACAAAACATATTTCCTCTCATGTTGTGCCTTCCAGAGGTATTTATAACCTCCTCATTTTGCCATGTTCCAACTATTTTGTAATGGGAAAGTTGGAGGACTATCATTTCCACAAAAATGAGATCATCTTATGCTGTGTAAAAAAACATAAAAGCAGTTTATGCAAAATGAAAAATGCTAATAAATTGAAAGGAGCAATCAGTACTTAACTGTACATCTCCTGCCTATAATACTCATTATAATCTTTCAAATATATGTGAATAAAAACAAGAGCAAGTTATTTTAGATTCTCTCTTTGCAAATCCAGATATTTTTCTTATTACAAAATTAGCTTGCACTTTAACTGGGCCATTATAAGCACATGACAATGCTTCGATATGCAAACACTAAATCTCATCAAGTACTTTTGGTCTACCTCCTACTACTACTTGAACCACTTGACAAAATTAACTTACAAGTAACTTTCCAGCAAGAAACATGGGCTTGTTTTAAGTCAATAATTTCTTAATATTGATTAAAAAGTTCTAGTTGTTGGTGAAATTATCTGCCAGTTTAACAAAACATTTTTCCCCATATTATAAGTTAAAATGTCTTGTTCCATTGGCAGATTATTTCATTTACAGCTAGTACTTTTTCATCAATATTCAGGAATTATTTACTTTATAAATTCCTTTATTTTTGATGAAGTTAATTGTAAGTTATTTCTGTCCTATTTCTAGTGCACTAGAAACCAGACAAAATAAATTTGGTAAGATTCTGTTTTTGCAGCCTGGATCTATGCAGCTCCTGCTAAACAACCTCTGGCCTCTACTACACCTCCACAGCCATTTATAGTTGCCGATAGTAACAGTTCGCATCTTGCCGTTCATTCGCAGGACCCCCGTTGCCCAAAAGCAGATTTTTTGTGGCCGTAAACTGGAAAAGCATCGTCTTCATGGAGAGAAGGGAGAAGCTCCTGCTGGAGATTCCTTACGTAGAAGTGAAGAAAGTCCAGATGGCGAGGTGAAGCTCTGTCTCTACGGAGCGTTTTTCTTTGTGTGCTTTTTAAAAACCATCGCAGATTTAAAACCTTTGACGTTTTTGACACGTTTAGCAACAGCGACCAGTCGGTGAGCGTTGACACGCTCAGAGGACAGTACACCCTCAGGTGCAAGGACGCGGCGGACATGACCAAGATGATGCAGTACAACGTGAACGGGCTGAAGCAGCGCTCTGTGTATGCTGTGGTCCAGCAGGACGTCCCCAAACAAGGTGAGGCGTCTTTAATTCCCACGGGACGTTTCAGGGTCGACCGATTTGATCTCCAAACTCCAACGTTCTCGCATCCGCCCGCAGACGATCCCATCTACCTGGTCTGTAAGCGGGGCGATCTGCTGCTGGTGGAAAAAGACGGCTATCCGCCGGACAGCAACTTGCTCCGAGCCGTCAACCAGAGGACCAAAAGCAGCGGGGTGGTTTACAAGGACAAAATGGAGTTTCTGCCGACTCTGACCGAACCCCCTGAGGACATGCTGGTAAAGTGACCTTCACCAATTTGGTTATTTCTTTACAAGATTGTCTTTCTGACAATATACAGGCAAGATTCCACACAGCAAACTAAGCCTCCCTGAATGGAAATTAGAACTTCATCCAACTCTTTAGATCGGATGCCGACTAGAAAACCTGTGATGAAATTCTAACTATTATCATAACCTCACTGGGAGTGTTTGGCACTCTGCTTCACTTGACTCTCCCTGTGTGGTGAACCCGATCCGCTTCCTCTCCCCCTCCACAGATCATGCTCAGCCCGAAGCAGCGGAAAGCCTCCGTCCCGACCATCGCCCCTCTGGTGGAAGAGACGGTGGCTCCCGTCTCTTTGAAGGAGTTTGCTCTTGAGAATTTCAGGTAACAAGGCTGATTTTGTGTGTGTGTGTGTGTGTGTGTGTGTGTGTGTGTGTGTGTGTGTGTGTGTGTGTGTGTGTGTGTGTGTG